>JBAMJV010009593.1:0-2500 GCA_037951105.1 Echinarachnius parma
AGTTAAAGTTACAGTTACAAGTTCAAGTTAACAGTTAAACGTTAAAGTTAAAGTTAACGTTAAAGTTCACGTTAAAGTTAAAGTTAAGTTAAAGTTACACGTTACAAGTTAAAGTTAAAGTTACAGTTAAAGTTAACGTTAAAGTTAAAGTTAAAGTTAAGTTCAAGTTCCAAGTTAAAGTTAAAGTTCAAGTTACAGTTAAAGTTCACGTTCAACGTACGTTAAAGTTACAGTAACGTTAAAGTTAAGTACAAGTTCACAGTTACAAGTTAAAGTTACGTTACAAGTTAAAGTTAAAGTTCACAGTTAACACGTTCAAGTAAGTTAAAGTTAACAGTTAACGTTACAAGTTAAAGTTCAAGTTACAGTTAAAGTTACAGTTAACGTTACCAGTTAACACGTTAACAGTTAAAGTTAACAGTTCAAGTACAGTTAAAGTTCAAGTTCCAAGTTACCGTTCAAGTTAAAGTTCAAGTACAAGTTAAAGTTAAAGTTAAAGTTAAGTTACAAGTAAAGTTACAAGTTCACGTTAAAGTTAAAGTTAAAGTTAAAGTTACAGTTAAAGTTAAAGTTAACGTTAACGTTAAAGTTAAAGTTAACGTTACACGTTCAAGTTAAAGTTCAAGTTAAAGTTACACGTTAACGTTAACAGTTCAAGTACAAGTTCAAGTTCAAAAGTTAAAGTTCACGTTCACCGTTACACGATCCTTAACTCACGAAGTAACCAGTCACGTTAACAGTTACAGTTACAGTTCAAGTAACCAGATCCCGTAAAAGTACATAACAGTTACGAAATTTACAGTTCCAAGTTCCCTTATCCCGAACCTAACCCTAACCCTAACCCTAACCCTAACCCTAACCCTAACCCTAACCCTAACCCTAACCCTAACCCTAACCCTAACCCTAACCCTAACCCTAACCCTAACCCTAACCCTAACCCTAACCCTAACCCTAACCCTAACCCTAACCCTAACCCTAACCCTAACCCTAACCCTAACCCTAACCCTAACCCTAACCCTAACCCTAACCCTAACCCTAACCCTAACCCTAACCCTAACCCTAACCCTAACCCTAACCCTAACCCTAACCCTAACCCTAACCTAACCCTAACCCTAACCCTAACCCTAACCCTAACCCTAACCCTAACCCTAACCCTAACCCTAACCCTAACCCTAACCCTAACCCTAACCCTAACCCTAACCCTAACCCTAACCCTAACCCTAACCCTAACCCTAACCCTAACCTAACCCTAACCCTAACCCTAACCCTAACCCTAACCCTAACCCTAACCCTAACCCTAACCCTAACCCTAACCCTAACCCTAACCCTAACCCTAACCCTAACCCTAACCCTAACCCTAACCCTAACCCTAACCCTAACCCTAACCCTAACCCTAACCTAACCCTAACCCTAACCCTAACCCTAACCCTAACCCTAACCCTAACCCTAACCCTAACCCTAACCCTAACCCTAACCCTAACCCTAACCCTAACCCTAACCCTAACCCTAACCCTAACCCTAACCCTAACCCTAACCCTAACCCTAACCCTAACCCTAACCCTAACCTAACCCTAACCCTAACCCTAACCCTAACCCTAACCTAACCCTAACCCTAACCCTAACCTAACCCTAACCCTAACCCTAACCCTAACCCTAACCCTAACCCTAACCCTAACCCTAACCCTAACCCTAACCCTAACCCTAACCCTAACCCTAACCCTAACCCTAACCCTAACCCTAACCCTAACCCTAACCCTAACCCTAACCCTAACCCTAACCCTAACCCTAACCCTAACCCTAACCCTAACCCTAACCCTAACCCTAACCCTAACCCTAACCCTAACCCTAACCCTAACCCTAACCCTAACCCTAACCCTAACCCTAACCCTAACCCTAACCCTAACCCTAACCCTAACCCTAACCCTAACCCTAACCCTAACCCTAACCCTAACCCTAACCTAACCCTAACCCTAACCCTAACCCTAACCCTAACCCTAACCCTAACCCTAACCCTAACCCTAACCCTAACCCTAACCCTAACCCTAACCCTAACCCTAACCCTAACCCTAACCCTAACCCTAACCCTAACCCTAACCCTAACCCTAACCCTAACCCTAACCCTAACCCTAACCCTAACCCTAACCCTAACCCTAACCCTAACCTAACCCTAACCCTAACCCTAACCCTAACCCTAACCCTAACCCTAACCCTAACCCTAACCCTAACCCTAACCCTAACCCTAACCCTAACCCTACCCTAACCCTAACCCTAACCCTAACCCTAACCTAACCCTAACCCTAACCCTAACCCTAACCCTAACCCTAACCCTAACCCTAACCCTAACCCTAACCCTAACCCTAACCCTAACCCTAACCCTAACCCTAACCCTAACCCTAACCCTAACCCTAACCCTAACCCTAACCCTAACCCTAACCCTAACCCTAACCCTAACCCTAACCCTAACCCTAACCCTAACCCTAACCCTAACCCTAACCCTAAC
>JBAMJV010009593.1:7500-65461 GCA_037951105.1 Echinarachnius parma
TAATACATGTATCAATGCAAACTAAACAGAGATAACGGTACGTAGCAAGTTAGGATTATATGATTACTCCTTACATTGGTGTCTTCAGCAGTTTACTATGAAGATCAGAATGTAAAAATAAATAAATTCGGCCTTATTTGAATACTTCACATCTTCCAGTTTTCAAATAACTCTTTAAAAGAGTAAAATATTGTAATCATAGTAGTAATGTATACCTACTGCAATTGGTCTGATGTCCAACATTGCAATTACATCAATAATACAATTGCACCGAAAGGTTGTTAATAGTATATTTGAACATGCTTCAACAGAAACGTACATATGTTTTCCAGAGTTTGTATTGAACAATGGTAATTCAATTTATGCATTTGAAATTTGAAAGTTTTGCTTGGTTTTAAATCGGCTCACCTGATAATGTAAAAATTGCTGATATTATTTATGATTTCCTGTATGAATTGATTTGTCTGTTAAGCACTATTTCCACATAGTAAATCAAATAACTTTATTGTGACTATTTGTTTATACATTGCATATGGAATACAAAATGTGGAATTAATGACAAATGCATGACAAATGCATGACACACGCATCATCACACTCAACAAATTACTGCATGATAAATTGTATTTCAGGCATTACAAAGTTTTGCCTTTGCATGACAAATTTCTTTGTGCAATACAAATCAATTCGTGTGCATTACGAATTAAATCCTTGCACGGCAAATGACCCCCAAAGATTTGTTAAATTAGACTCCTTTTCACGGCAAATACAAATTTGCGATGACTAGATGAATATTTGTAACATAACACACATACATTACACATTAGAAATTTTCAAGTAAGACCACACGCATGACAAAAAAATTCAACAAGTTATTAGTTTGTCAAATAAGACCACCTAAATGACAACTTTTAATTCGTCATTTGAATAAACAATATCTTCAGTGTCAAGCTTAATAGGTATTGCTTTATTTGGTATAGACGGCGATGCCTAAAACTATTTGTTGTGTGTGGTAATAATAAACTAAGTGTCAAGTTTGAAAGAGCATACAACTTTAATGACTGAATAAACTTTATTTGATAAAAAACCGGTTCAGAGACGGCTAAAATATCCATGACCATTTATAATTATTTTAATGATTGCGGTAACCAGCTGTTGAAAAAAAATGCTTACACTTTTCAAAAATGTACAGGAGACGTTTTGAATAGTTGTTGATGATCTCTTTATTCAATCATTCTTTTAACAAAATATCACATGGACAATTATTGTATTAAAAATGGTTGAAACATATGAGTTGTTAGAGAACGCCATCTTGAATTTTAACGGCTTTATTTGACTGATAACAGGCTCTTTACTTAGTCGTCTCTAATTTGTTATACATTGCGAGCGAGCAATGGTGGGGTTAAAACTATTTGTATGATTTGGTTACTAAAATTCAGTTTACAAAAACTGTTCTGTCTACACCGAAACTCAGCTATAGTCAACAACTATAACATAATGTAAAAGGGAGAGATCCACTTTTGCAAGCCAAAATTCAAAAGTTGCGAGGTTATTGTCTTATATGAAAGGAAATGTCATTTAATAGCATGCCTGAACAAATTAGGGCCTGAAATCTCTTTTTCGTGGAGTTATAGACCTACAACTGAATAAACTGAGGGACGTCGGTTAATTAGGTACATACGTATTTTCGGCCGGTGAGTAAGATCGTACATAGATTTCACGGAGTGCCAGATCGGTATGCATGACCCCTACGTGACCCGCGCTAGCTATGTGACCCGCGCATAAGTACTAATGTGTGAGCGTTTACCAAGCAAAATACCCAAACATCGCTTAAACTGACTACATGTAATTATATATTCTTTCTTTTTGAGATCTTTTTCCGTGACATACGTTAACAAATGTCGGCTTCACAATACCTTTACGAGAATTAGTACTATATTGTTGTAATATTATGCTAAATCAGTTGAACTCCTTTATTGACCGATATATAGTTTAAATGGAGGGACGCATTCGTTTTTCATTCGTAGAATCCAAATTAGAGGGCTGTTCGCTCTGATTTTTTTTTTGCGTGTTACATTGATCCCCATCCGTCAACTGAAAGCTGTTCAGACGTTTTGTAAAAGTGGACCTGTCCCTTTAAAGGGATAGTTGAGTTCTGGTAAGGAGAGTACAGTTTTGGTGAAACTGAATTTTAGTAACCAAAACCTGCATCATTACATTACAAACTAATAGTTATAACTAGAAAGGAACACAAAATTACAAATGACGTAGTAAAGATCATGTTATCATTCAAAAAGAGCCGTTAAAACGTAAGAGGGCGCTCTCTAAACACTCATCGGTTTCAACCATTTTGAATAAAATATTGTGCATGTGATGCGTTGTTGAAATAGTGATTAGATAGAGAAATAACCAACAACTATTTAAATACCTATTTTGTAACTTTTTGAAAAGAGGAAGCATTTTTTTGAATTTTTAACGGCTGGTTCAAAATTCTGTAATAAACCCGGGGCCCCGGGTTTATTACAAATTGTTATATTTATGGATATTTCAGCCGTTTCTGAACCGATTTTGATCAAACAAAGATGATTTTATTGTTTAAATATTATGCTCTTTCAAATTTTACACTCAGTTTTTCATTACCTCACAAACCAATTAAGTAGTCTAGCGCCCTCTCTACCAAAACTCAACTTTCCCTTTAATGATTAGTTTCTCAAATCAACATACTACCCATATGCGTACAAGGGGGGGGGGGGGCGCTGCTTGCGTATTGAAACCAGAATAAACAAAACATGGTTAATTCAACTACACTTCTACATATATAACATACGAAAAATGCGAAATAGTATTTTTGATAATAAATGTAATACACATTTTCAAAGGTTACAAATACATTTTGGAGTGCATTCTGTACTTACAATGATATAGCTACACAATGATACTTTTTTATGACATTGTTATTAGACTATATTTCGTACGCATAGTAGAAGATAATTTGTTACTGTTTGTTACTATAATTATGATATATAACTCAAGACGTTGCTCGCTTCTAGTATACGTGTATGTCAATGTTCTCAATTCAACACAATACAAGGCTTTTTACACGAAAAATATATACATATGTATTCCTTTCAGATAACGCAGGCATATACAACGAAAATACATTTGGAATAAGAATGTAGGCATATTGTTGTTTGCACTCTGTATAAAACAAACGAGCTACATAAATTAATAATATAATATAACCTAATCGTAATTTATAATTCTAATCAACATGAAAAATTATAACCGTTTTCTCAGCATGGAGTATATTGGAAAGACATTTATCAAATTAACACTTATTGTCTCTCGCACTTTAACCAATATAATCGTACTATACAATTGCATTATATCTCATTAGCTATATAAACTGATTTAATACTACACACACGTCGAGGAAGCCTTAGTGAGAATCGAGTGAGAACATTTCACAACATGGAATATGACAAAAAAGGGCCGGATGAAAAACAGGAAATAAGCAACGATGCCAGAGAGAAATACTTCATTGACCTTGATAAAGAAGAAAACCTCCTACTACCAGCACGATGGCAAAGACATATTGATATCTGTTGAGACGGCGTCGGCAAAAGTCAGCACATTCCTGAATCTCAATATAACTGAGAATTAGATACAAAACTGCTGAGAGGAGGTCGCTTGATCTCAATATCATCTCAAAGAAAGTTGATGAGTTGAAATACATGTAAAAGCAGTGGTTAAGTAGCGGAATCAAGGACTTGACATCGCACAATGCGAAATAATATGTTTGATAATGCGTATGTACATGTAATACACATTTCAAAGGTTACAAGTACATCTGCCTCTGTTTTGCAGTTCATTCTGCACTTACAACAATATAGCTACACAATAATACTTCTTTATGACATTGTTATAAGAATATATTTCGTACCCATAGTCGACATGATATATGAACAATGTGTTTTACTATATGGAATATAACTCAAAGACATGTTTATGCTTCTAGTATACGTGTATGTCAGTTTTCTCAATTCAACACATTACAAGGCTCTATACCCTTAAACATAGCGAACACAGAAAATAGATACATATTTATTCCTTTGAGATAACGCAGGCATATACAACGAAAATACATTTCGAATATAAAGGCACATTGTTGTTTGCACTATGTATACAACAATTAAGCTACATGAATGTATAAAATGTCAGAACATCATCGTCATTTATATTTATAATCAACATGATAAATGATGACCGTTTTTCTCTTTATGGAATATAAGGGAAAGATGTTTATCAAATTAACATTATTGTCTCTCGCATTTTAACCAAACTATTCAAACAATACAATTGTGTAATACCCTACTAGCTATATATAAAGCTTTAATAATACACACAAGTCGAGGAAGCCCAAATTAGTATCAAGACAGAAAACTGACAATATGGAATATGGCAAAAAAGACCGGATGAAAAACTGGAAATAAGCAACCATGGCAGAGAGAAATACTTCATTGACCTTGATAAAGATGACAACTTCCTACTACCAGCACGATGGCAAAGACATATTGATATCTGTTGAGAGGGCGTCGGCAAAAGTCAGCACATTCCTGAATCTCAATATAACGGAGAACTTGATACAAAGCTGCTGAGAGGCGGTCGCTTGATCCCAATATTGGTCTAATTGTTTAATTGGTCTGGCCATGGGAGGGAAGGGGGAGGGGCATGCTTGATGCAGGCTCTATGTTAAATGAAGGAAAAACAAAACTTGAATTTTAGATTTCCGTAGCCACCTTATTAACTTTACTATGACACTTTACAACGATAATGGAGTCAATACCTCCCCCACTCCTAACCCTATACGACCTGCATAACCTACTAAATTAACCCCATTATTTTCCCTTAACTTTACTGCAGCCCCCTTCCCTCCGTGGCTACGCCAATCAGAAATTACAGTTTGTTTTTATCTTTTTAATCACCCCCCCCCCCTTCCTCTTACCCCGTGGTAAAGTATTATAACAAACCCGATTTCATTTCGGATTAACATGATTAACGGACCCGATTTCATTTTCGGATTAACGAACCCTATTTTATTTTCGGAATAACGAACCTTCGGAATAACGAACCTTCGGAATAACGAAAAGGATGCATCATTCACCGTGAGTTTGTTGTGATATGTCAGTCTGTCGGGGTTAAAGTGTTATTTATATTACAAACGTGCCCTTGTATACGGGCCTTCACATCAATCTGATATATAGAGGAATGAAGTGTTCAATTATAAAATATACATTGGCAATGGTCTATACATATGGTATGCTGACATTTTCGTAAGTGCGTAATAGATATATACAGAATTGAATTCAAAACACTATCATAAATCTCATTACGTGCAAACTATCTCTCGCCAATGTTTTTCGTCACATTTATCAGTAATGTATTCATCAATCGTCACGAAATTTCCATGTTGGTAGATCATGATCTAACTTGTGGCAAATTGATGTGCGAATTATGTTCAGGTGTGTTCAATACATTTTGTTTAGATTACATTAAAATAATACGTTTATGGTTTGAGAAGTAAATTTACAAGCCTATCAATTAATATACAAAAACGCACACACACACACACACACACACACACACACGCACACACGTAATGTTAGAAGTACTTTATAAAAAGGATGAGTAGTGTTATGTGGCCATCATGATCGAACATAGTCAAATAAATCCAACTCATGAACATGTATAGAGCAGGCTGCATATGTGGCATCCATCTTACTAAAAACAACTACACCTGTTTGTTGAACCTTATGTTTTATCCCAAACGTCTACACAGTTGATTATGTTTGTGGGAATTATATAGTAAACCAGGTCAGCGATCATAGTGTTAAGATCGCATCGGACAGTGTCGGTGGTATATATATTCGTTCTCCTTAAGACCAGGATGGTGGTTCCGCGTTCGCTCTTCCATGTTCAGTCATCTTCAGACTCATCTCCAGAATCATGTTCCGACTCATCTCCAGAATCATGTTCCGACTCATCTCCAGAATCATGTTCCGACTCATCTCCAG
The DNA here is from genome assembly GCA_037951105.1 of Echinarachnius parma. Classification (NCBI taxonomy): domain Eukaryota; kingdom Metazoa; phylum Echinodermata; class Echinoidea; order Clypeasteroida; family Echinarachniidae; genus Echinarachnius; species Echinarachnius parma. Next base: position 13,575 of record JBAMJV010009593.1, read on the forward strand.
AATCTTGTTCCGACTCATCTCCAGAATCATGTTCCGACTCATCTCCAGAATCATGTCTCATCTCCAGAATCTTGTTCCGACTCATCTCCAGAATCATGTTCCGACTCATCTCCGGAATCATACTCAGAGTTATCGTCCGAGTCATCTCCAGAATCATGTCCCAGCTCATATTCTCCGGAATCATACTCAGAGTCATCGTCAGAGTCATATACAGATTCATCGTCCCATCCATCTTCGCAGTCTTCGTTTGTCTGTAATTATCAAGTTTGAGGAAAGCATATTGAATTATTATTAGTAAAGGCACTCACATTAAATGGACAGCTGACAGTTTTGGTAAAGAGAGTACAGTTTTGGTCAAACTGAATTTTAGTAAACAAATCCAGCACCATTACATTACAAACTAATGTAGTTATAACTCCACCATGCTCGAAAAGAATACAAAATTATAGTGCATCACACCGATAAAAATACCAATATAATTTTCCTTACGTTAACAACGATGAAACCGCAGCTTTCGCGCTGTGACAATCATACTGCACCAAGGAAATTAATAATTATTTTAGTTTGTTTTCTTATTATGTTGTAATTTCTGTATCAATGTAAATTGTAATCTTTGTTTTGTATTTTAAATGTTTTTTTTATGATGAATGGAATAAAGAACAATTTAAAATACCAACCAAAAAGTATCTAGGTAATTGAAAAATAATAAACACATTTTGGGGTGAACAGAACCCCTAAAAAATATAATAATTATAAATTGAATTGAATTGAATTGAATTTATTCGGCAAAATAAAATTCAAAAATGTTACAAAATAAATGTACATATCATATACAGATTAAAGCCGGGACCTCGGTGAAGCAACAGCTTGTAATTGAGGCCCCAATAAATAAGCATTTACAATAAAAACAACGAACAAATAGCAGTAACTTTATACATTATAACACAATCATACACATTCACACAGGATAGGAAAGAGGAGAGAAGGAGAAAGGGGAGAGATCTAGTCAGTCATGGATGACAGCTCATGAAATGCAAAGCGCTTAAATAAGGTTTTAAAACGAGTAAGAGTGGTGCTAGATTTGAGTTCATTACTAACAGAATTCCATTCATGTACACCTGTGAAGCTAATTGAATGGGTTCTGATTGTTAAGTGAGTAATGGGTTTGCGTAAGTTTTGACAATTACAAGTTGGATAGGTATGAAACAAGTCATTGGTTTTAAACATATTATTAAATATTTCTGGAAGAATACCTCTATGAAATTTATACATAAACATTAGAATATTAAATTTTACCAGATAAAACAATGGAAGAGTTTTCAATTGTACAAAAATAGGAAGAGTATGACTAATATATTGACTGTTTGAAATAATACGTATGGCACGTTTCTGGAGTAAAAATATCTTATTTGTGTGTACTCTATATGAGTTTCCCCATATTTCATTACAGTAATTTAAGTGTGGTAAGATAATTGCATTATAAATATAAATCAATATCCTAGAAGGTAAAAAGTCTTTCAATTTATATAATACTCCAATACTTCTAGATAATTTAGAGGAAATATTGACAATATGATATTTCCAATCTAATGATTCATGAATAATGATACCTAAAAAATTTATTGACTCGGTTCTTTCTATTATAATATTATTTATAGTTATTGAATCAATATCATGTGGAATTTTTCTAGTCTTAGAACGAAATATAATATATTTGGTCTTAGTGAAATTTAAAAACAACTTATTACATTTAAACCAGTCATTAAGCTTATTTAATTCTTGATTCATAATAGAAATTACCAAGGAAACAATTTTATTTGAATACAACACAACTGTATCATCAGCAAAAAGTGAAAATTGTAACAATTTAGGGGAATTAATAATATCATTTACATAAATCAAGAATAAGAGAGGTCCTAGTACAGAACCTTGCGGTACTCCAATATCTACATTTGCATATTCAGATTCGACACCATCTACCACCACATATTGTTTTCTATTCAACAAATAATTTTGGAACCACTGTAAGGGTAAACCCCTTAGTCCATAAAAAAATTAATTTTTTAAGAAGAATATGGTGGTCGATGGTGTCAAACGCCTTTGATAAATCCATAAAAACCCCACAGCAAAAATGTCCCTTGTCCATATTTTGTAAGATATGATCAGTAAAATTGATTACGCTTAAAGAGGTGGAATGATTTTTACGGAATCCAAATTGTTCAGGAATTAATATATGATTTTTAGTCAAAAAGTCATAGAGTCTATCATACATTAATCTTTCTAATAATTTCGAAAAAATTGAAAGGAGTGCAATTGGTCTATAAATTGCTCTATAAATCACAAAAGAGGTAAACATGCACGCGGCTTTGGAAGGCTTGAAAACCAATAATTGAGTCAGGGAGACTATTCTAGATCCGCGCTGCCGAGTGAGTGAAGCTCCTGTCCAAGAATGAGGTTTTGGCATCTGGCAGTGCAAGAGCATGGTCCGGCATCGACGCACTAAAGCGGTGGTCACAACCCGCCGTACTTGCAAGTGCGTGCCCCGTGCGTGCTGTCTACTTGCAAAAACGTGGGAAAAATTTGGGTATCCGAACGTGGTGAGTACCGACTCAGTACCGACTCAGTACGGATTTGGGAGCACGCAGACACGACGTAGCACTTTTAGTGCACGAGGAACTTTCGCTGCGTTCGCTGCGTTTTCGCTGCGTTCTGCAGCCAATGAGCGCACGTGCGTGCTGCGCACGTGATAAGTGCGTGGTCCGTGCTTACTCGGCACTTCCCCAGTTCAACTGTCCAATGAGCACGCAGAACTCACGTGGACCGTACCGAGTAAGCACGTGCTCCGCACTTACAACGCACGTTGTGCGCACTGATTTCTGCAGTATAATATGAGCAGAAAAGGTTGTTCGCACTCATGGCACTTGCACGCACTTAGTGAGTAAGGACACCGTACGTGAGCAGCACGTGTAAGTACGGCCTCCGTACGATAACGTGGCAACCGCACGGAGACCGTACGTTGTAAGCACGTTGTAAGCACGTACAACGCACTTACCACGTGCGCAACGTACGATGCACGCAACCGCTCACGGCCAGGCGTGGCGTGCGGGCCACGTACTTACACCGTGCGTGTGACGTGCGTTGCCGGTACTCCCTCCCTGCCTTTGCCACTCCCTCCCTACGTTTTCAGAAAAACGTGGCGGCCGTGGCCTCCCCAAAAACCGTACGGACTAAAAACACGCACGGTGGGTTGTGACCAGGGCTTTAGCCAAGTCATTCGCCGTCTTTCCAAAGAGGGAGGGAGCATGTCTCCAATGTCTTTTGGGCAGTGTTGAAAGTGCATTTCGTACAACACTGACACTGCCTGGCGTCTATGGCTAAGCTAGGAATTGAGAGTTGGGTGCGAGCAGTGATCTCATCAAATCCTATGATCTTAAGAGCCTTCTTTTGGATGTTGTCAAGCAAACTAAGAGTTTATGGGGAAGTATTTGTCCAGCAGAGGGATGCATATTCCATGACGCTACGAACCTGTACTTTGTAGACTGTTGCTCTTCCTTTACAGTCAAGTTTGTTTGACACTTTCCCAGGGCACCAAGCTTCTGTCCTGCTCTGGCGGTAATAGCCAAGATGTGTTTAGACCAAGTAAGTTTGGAATTGAAAGTGACACCTACATTTTCAAGCTCATGCTTTGCTGGTAGCTGGAAATCTCCTAGATACAATTTCAGTTCTGAAGTAGATCACTTTCTTAAGAGCGTCATGACTTTACATTTGTATGGTTCAAATGTAACCTTCCATGTGTCTGCCCATGAATTCATCCTAGTCAGGTCTCGGTTAAGGCTGGGTGCAACATCCTCGCTAGCTTGTGATGAAGGGATTGGGGCATAAAGTGTCGAGTCATCAGCATACAGATATAGCACATTCTTGCAGACATCTACCAGGTCATCAATATAAACAGAGAACAGAAGTGTTCCAAGTATCGACCCTTAGGGGACAGAAGCGTTGATGGAAGAAGCTTCTGATACTTGGCCTGACAAGTACAACTGTCAATGATCTATCGGTTAGGTAGCTCCGCAACCATGTTGCTACGGTAGCTGCTAGGCACGCGTTTTGAGCATCGATATACACGTTTATTTCTGTATCGATGGCTTTGAGTGAAATAATGCGAAAGTTGACATGTGCATATTCAGTGAAACAAAAAACAACGTCAGCAATATCGATCGCGTGATGAAAAAAAATCCATTGTTCTTTCATTAAATGTGTTAGTGATCAGTTTGAAATATTGTTCTGTTCACCATTAATGGTCTTATAAATATATCATTTGCACTTAAAACAGTAAAACATTTCAAAATGAACAAAATTGTGTTCATTTTTAGCTAAATATGATAATTTATTATTATTATTTTTTTATTATAGAGACAATTTCATGGAATACTTAATAAGGCCAATTCTTTCAATGTCGACATCAGCTGAACAAAAAAACCGAAAGAAAGGCGAAGTGTATACACATATATATATCAGGAGGATTAAAGAGAAGTACACTACATTGACTGGACTGGTGGCCTTTATATAGGAGTTGTCGCTTGATAGACTTCAGAGCTGCGTTATCGCGGATGATCGATGTATGCATCTCTAAATCACTGCTAGAATGAAGAAAACGTTTTGTTCAAGTCGCTGATAGGATGAAGAAAATGTTTTCTTCAACTCGCTGCTAAAAAGAGGGTAATATAATCTTTAAGTCACTGCTAGAATGAAGAAAACGTTTTCTTCAAACCGCTGCTAAATGAGGATAACATGATCTTCATATCGCTGCTAGAATGAAGAAAACATTTTCTCTAACTTGCTGCTAGAATGAGAATAACATAATCTCCAAGTCGCTTCTAGAATTAGACTGGCAGCCCAGAGGTTTTGTGTGCATCGAAAAGAGTACTGATTTCCGAACATATTAATATTTAAAGGAGATGGTAACAAATCCACAAATATGAGTCTCCCGGGATCTACCCGGGGATAAAGGGCTCCTTTGCGCCCCTAAAAATGTTGCCCCTGGGGATTGTCCGATGCTTCTATTTTGTGCGAATGTACCGTGTTAATCATCGCTCATGGCGCGCCGGGCGGGGTCAGCAAATCCGTAGACAAAAGAAAATCAAATATGTTCTTCGAACATTTCTACGTTGGCTGTTTTGAGAGACGGAATACACGTTGTACGTATTCAGGATTATACCCTAAACCTCTTGCAAGTTAACAAGTATGCCTTACAGATTACAGAATACCTATTGAATACAAAACGTCTTCAAACCGCTGTTAGTGTGCGGGTAACATTATATCCGAATCGCTACAGGTTTAGGCAGACCTCACAATGAAATTTGAATCATCAACTGGCAAGTCTAATAATGAGTTATATTTAAGGACACACTTCGAAAATGTTGACAAAATCCACTAGCGGACTATTTATAAGCCACTACTAGATCGATCCTCTCTGCGAAATAAACGTGTGTTGCTTTTAGGTGATTATTACACGTACATGAATGCATGTCGGTGTTTAGTGTGCAAAAGTCCCCGCCAAATACACGCGCATGAGTGTGTGTGGGGGGTGGGGGGGGGGGGGGGGATAGGCGCGCATGCCTACAAAAGATCGCGTTAAAATGAAGGGATATATATATATATATATATATATATATACTTTGATGACAAGTGCAACACGTGATGAATAATTAATAAAATGTGTATATGCGTGATCTGATATGTCCACACAGCAATGTGTGAACATTACTTGTTAATTTGATGTATTTTGGCAGAGAAATGTACTAAAATGCAAACTGACATGCTCAGTTTAACATATAAACACTTCAATCGTAAATATACTTTAAACTAAATCGAAATTTGAAGAAAAAACTAAATCTGACGTCCCGTGATCTTATTGTGACTAGGTATGCGTGTACCTACTAAGTTGTGAGGATGTTACGAAGTGCCTTTAGGCTAAGCCTTGTTTCCCAAATTGTACATTACATTTTCCTATGGCTTGAATTTATAACGGGGGCGAATTTAAATTAACATTAGGAACAATCAGGGACTATTTTTTACAAAATGATTGACGAAGTAATATACTCCATCATTTACTGCACTTTATTTTTGAGGTTTGCATGATTTTTCCCCCGATGTTTGCTTTGAATAGTGAATTTGCTTTCTTTTCTGAGATAAAAGTAGCGTAGTGAACCAAATGATCGCTTTTCAACTGAAGGGATATTTGATTTGTGGTATCTCTTTAACATCTGTACTAAAATGTGCAGGCAGTACTCATTGTGACCATTTTATATTACACAGTACAACTTAAATTATGTAAATTGGCATCACTTCAATCTCCACCTCCCTCAGTGACGAGCGGAAGTTATATATCTGTTATACATACAGTAATATACATATGATAATGATAAACATGTTCACTATTGTAAACCGATGGCACTATCCTGCAAGAATACTAGTTAAATACAGTTTCACTATGTACCTGATCCCTACGTAATCAATAACTCAACTAAATTGTTTATGTTTCACAGAGCGTTTTCATACTGGTAATTGCAATCATGATTGGAATTATGTTTACAAACACGGTGATTCTGTTGCCTTGCTTTCACACTACGAAAAAGACTTCGCGCTAACTGTGACTACAATTACAGTTTCAAGAACGTAGGCTACATGTGAATCAAACAAGGAGAACGCTCGTACTACACTGCATGACTGCATTCGAAGCGAAGAGCGCCCGTTTATTGGTGGAAGTGCATGTAAGGTCACGTAAGCTCCGCCTCCCAAATCATGTTTTGGAGGTCAAGCCATTCACACTACCGATTCGCACTGTGATTTGAGTGAACCCAAATTTGAAAACACCTCCGGCCCATGATACAGTTTTTTATTTATTTATTTATTTTAATTTTATTTCACCAGGGAACCGTACTCAGCCAAAGACTGTTTTTCAGACGGTCCCTGAAATAAAAACAATACATCAAAATAACAAAATATTAAATACAGTATTTACATATTACAAATATAAGAAAACAACATATTTTACACAATTTAACAAACAACAAACACACAAATAAAAAAAAAAGAAAGAAGGAAAAATATACAAATTATTCTACTGTTTTAAGAAAAATTTTAAAGGCATTTACATTTAATGATTTCGTCTGATCTGAAAGACCATTCCACTGTTTTGCCCCCTATAAATCATACTTCTATGCTTAAAATTGGTTGAACATTTAGGAATCTCAAGTTTCAAACAAGCATTTCTCAAATGATAAGAAGATCGTTTAAAGGTAAAAATCTGACACAAACTAGGTGGGTACATATTATAACATATTTTATACATCACATACAATAGTCGGGTTTTCAATCTTGTATCAATTTTACTAATTCCAGTTTGATTATAAAGTAACTGTGTAGAATACATCCACTCGACATTCAAAACATTACGTAATGCTCGATTTTGTAATTTTTGTAATCTGTTTAAACTGCCCTTACCACAATTTCCCCATATAACGTCACAATAATCCAATTTTGCTTGAATAATACTTTTATAGAACAACATGGCTGAGTTTTGTGCTATGTACGTTCTAATCCGTTTTAACAAATATATACTGGATGTTATGTCCTTAATAATCGTTTCTACTTGTATATTCCAGTTTAGACATTCATCAATCATAATACCTAGATATTTAAGGTGTGTTACTCTATGAATTACATTTGATTCAATGTTTACATTCTGAGGGTGAACATTTTTAAGTCTCTTTCTAGAACCAAGTAATACAAATTCATATTTAGCTGTATTTAAGACCAATCGATTATTTTTAAGCCATTTAGATACAACAGTCAGTTCCTTATTAAGTGCATTAACTACAAAGTCGACATTCTTATTTTCAACGTATATGCATTTTGCGATTCGTGATTCCAATTAGTGTATACACTCTCAGAAATACCGTGACTGGAGTGAAAAATAACTAAAATCATGATCGAAATCACGCATTTTTGCCAATGTAAAAAGGCTCACAGTTGGTTCCGACTTATTATGCCCAAAATGGGGCTTAGTGGAGCGTGCATTGTGATAAATTCAATGCGCGTGTATAGGTCTACATAGAGTACAGAAGCCCTGACGTCATACAAATCTTTTTGTTTAATTTTCAAATTTGAACTTCATTTTCATTAAGAGCATGAAAATAATGTATAAATACTGAAAATTAATTAAATATGTTAAGTATTGGCTGAGATATGCCCATCCAAATTAATTTCACGTCAATGGGCAATCAGTGTTATAGCACACTGGTTCATACAGTTATGAACCAGTGCACTATAAAACTGATTGCCTATTGGAGAAAAAAAATCATTCGGATGGGCATATCTCAGCCAATATTCAATTGATTTTCAGTATTTAGACATTAGTTTTCATGCTTTTTCTGAAAATGAAGTTCAAATTTGAAAACTCTAAAAATTGGTGTTTATAACGTCATAGATGACATCACACTTCACCACTCTATGGCCCTACAAAATTCCCGCCTGAATGAGGAAGTGTATTCTTTTTGGCTGCGTTATATGCTAACACTATGATATAACAGATTTCAATCGATATAAGGGGCCCGTTTAGGGCATGTATACGCGTGGGTTGGCGCGTAGATTGCGTGTAGTGGGGGTGGGGGGGGGGGGGGCCTTTGAGATTCTTTTGCATAATAAGTATAACGTTTCATTCAACACTATTTGACCAGTTTGAACTTAAATGCAATATTAAACAAAAGTGCATGTTATTCTCTCTTAAACGGAAACACAACTATGCTTGGTAGTGGCTTATGCCGAAAGGGTGGGTAGCGTCGCGTTAAATGGAACGCGACCATTCGTCCAAAGCCCCCCCCCCCCCCCGGTTTTGCCGAAAGGGTGTGTTGGGTGCGTTAAGGCGCGTCAGCTCAGATAACGCTACCAAATGGCACATACGGGGGGGGGGGGGGCTTATTCCGAATGTACGCGTTTAGAGAGGCTAAAAGTTATATGCGTACGATGATTTGTACATCGAAGACGCGTCCGTAAATTGCGCCATTTCGATCTCTGAGTTTTCGTTTCGCCACCGCGACGAAACACGTGTTATCCTATGAGAGACCGACTTTTCCAAAAGATGTGATTTTATAGCACATGTTTGATTTTTTGAAGATATGCGTAAGGCGTGCGTGCTTCGGATGTTGTACTGTAGTCGATGAAGCATTATTATTGCGTTTGTAAAATATATATGATGTTCGATTCCCACGCTCTAGTTTACTGCGTTCCGTGCATTCCAGGAAATGGATTAGTATAACCGCCTTGAGTCCCTGAAAGTATATAAAACTTATGAAGGGCCTATTTGATCAAAATACACATTTACTAAAGAGTCTACATCTAAGACTTGGAATAGTTTACCTTCGGAGTTAATTAATTTGAGTCTGATCCATAGGCGTACCCAGGGGAGGGGATTTTGCGGGTTCAACCCCGCCCACCCCCCCCCCCCCCCCCCCTTTTGACCAAAGAATGACTATTTTGGGGGTTTGAACCCCTTCTTTACAATTTGTAGCTGGTCTCGAGAACACATTTAAAGGTCACGTTGAGTATTGGTCAAACTTAACGTTAGTAACCAAAACCTGCACGATTACGGTACAAACTAATAGTTATAACTTCACCATGATCGAAAAGTATACACAATTACAAACGACAAAGTAAAACCCCTGTTATCATTAAAAAAGAGCCGTTACAACTCAAGTGTCAAATTAACTCTAGAGAGAAGCGCTAGCGTTCTACGTCCTCCTAATACGGGACTGTAATGAGCGGTAATAGTTACCGCGCATATTCATGTGTATCGCAAGCGCCGTTCGCCTTTCGCATCGGCGGCCATCGCGATCATCTTTCGTTCAAAATTCTGTTCGGAGTCGCGCTAACACGCGGAGAGAAGTCGAGGAGGCGCATAAATCACTGATTTTTAGCGGAATGGAGGGAAAACTCATAATTTTGATCCACCCGATAGTTGGATCACATAATGGAGAGTGAATTGGTGGTAAGTACCGTATCATATGTATAGTTTTAAGCACAATTAGCGTGCTTACAAATATGCATTTTCAGTCCCGTATTAAGAGGACCTAGAACGCTTGCGCCTCGCGCTAGCGTTCTCTAAAAAGTGATACCCGGACGTCAATCACTTTTATAAATATTTTGAAAGCAAATTTCACAACAATTAGAGCATCGGAATGGGAATTATGATTATTTCCCATGTTTTTTCGATGATCTTTCATATGGAATTGAAATCAACCAATTCCGTTACAATTAATTTTGTTGGGGGGGGGGGGGGGGCACTTTGGAAATGACCAATATTCAAGGTTACCTTTAAGCGGCCTCGACCATCATTACCCATGGTCTCGGTCTCGTAAAATTGTGAAGAATCCTGGTTTCAGCCTTAAGAATATTGAACATTGTTGGTCTCGGTTACAAACAATTTCAACGGACACCACCCTCCTCCCACTTACAGGATTCAAGAAAAATGTCTTAGTCTCTGCCTCGAAAATGTATTACTGTCCTGGTCTCGACCTCGAAAATTGTAAATGTACTTGGTCTCGGCTTCAAAAAATGTATACGGCCACTCTCCCCCCCCCCCCCCCCCCCCCGGAAAAAATCCTGGGTTCGCCACTGGTCTGATCACCATCATTCAGGTTTGTGTCATTTCAAGTTTCGATTACACACAGATTAATTCAATCCGAAGGTGAACTATTCCAAGGCTTCGATGGTTACCTCTTGAGCAAATTGAGTACACAAGATATGACGTCATACCAATCTATTTTTTTAATTTTCAAATTTAAAAATTCATTTCCCGAAAGAGCATACAAAATAATGTCCAAATACCAAAAATCAATTAAATATGTTAAGAAATGGCTGAGATATGCCTATCCGCATGATTTTGTTTGTCAATGGGAAATCAGTGCTTCCAACGCACCCTTTCGGCAAAACCAGGGGGGGGGGGGGGCTTTGGACAAATGGTCGCGTTCCAATCAACGCGACGCGACGCGACGCTACCCACCCTTTCGGCATAATCCCTTGGCAGTTGGTAAATGATATGCACATGGTATGTGGCTGTTTTTATTAAAACAAACAAAAAAAGCTGTAAACATAAGACGGCGTGTAATGTGTTATTAAATATATAACTATTCTCAAATGAGTTAAAGGGTAGTTAAGTATTGGTCAAACTTAACTTTAGTAACTAACACCTGCACTACTACGGTACAAAATATTAGTTATAACTTCACCATGCTCTAAGTGTATACACAATTACAAACGACTAAATAAAACCCCTGTTATCATTACAAAAAAGGAGCAGTTTCAACTCAAGAGGGCGCTCTCTAACAAAATCCATTGGTTTTAGTAATTTTTCATACAAAAGTGTGTATTTAATGTTTGGTTTAAATAATGATTCAATAGAGATATCATCAACAACTTTTTAAAAACCTATTCAGACTTTTTTCAAAGTAGTCTTTAAGCATTTTTTTTGTTTTGTTAAAAGGCAAAATGTCCCTTGGCGAAGAATCTCTTGAATACAGATATGTTTAAGATGATTTCTGCCGTTTCTGAGTCGATTTTGATCAAATAAAGTTTATTCTGTCATTAAAATTGTTTGTTCTTTAAAATTTGACAGTCAGTTTTTCATTATCTCACACGAAAATATTTTGTGCCCTATATACTAATATTCAACTATTAGGGACAGGCCCTCTTTTGCAGAAAGAAAATGTCATTTAACAGCATGCCTGAACAAATTAGGGCTTGAAATCTCTTTTTCGTGGAGACCTAAACCTAATAAAACGTCGTCCAACGTCTAGAGATAGCGTTAACCCTAACCCTAACCATAACCCTAATGCCGAAATCTAGGACATAAAGAAAAGTTTTGTCAATTTTAGCAAATCGGCAAAGAAGAGATCGCCACAGATTGTGATAAGTTTTCACGAACTGACACTAAAAATGAACATAAAAGTAACATTATAGAAATAGGAAACGTTAATACATCATTAATTAAAAGGCATCGTCATAATGAATACTCTATATGTAATAGAAAATTATTCGACTAAATGGCCTTAAAGTAGGTCATTTAAATGTTAGAAGTTTAGTTAATAAAATTGATGAAATTCGCTTATTGTTAAAAAAGATAAAATTTGATGTTCTTTGTTTGTCCGAAACATGGCTTCACAATTTGATAAATGATAATGATATTAATATTGATGATTATGTACTTATTCGCAAAGATCGTGTAAATAATTCAAAAAAGAAAAGGGGTGGAGGAGTTTGTATGTATATTGTGAAAACGTTATCTTTCTTAATTAGAACAGATTTATTATCTGATTCACTTGAGGCCTTATGGATTGAGGTATGTTTGAATAAAAATGATACTATAATTTTGTCATGTATATATAGACCCCCCAATATTGATATATCATATTTTGATGCATTGTTGGATATATTGGAAAAAGTATCACAAGAAAATAAAGATTTTGTATTATTAGGGGATTTGAATTATAATTATAACTTGGATGAAAATTTATGTAATAATCCAATTAATATGATAGAAAATGTGTTCCTTTTGACACAAATAATAATAAAGCCCACGAGAGTAACGAATAGGACATAAAATGTTTAGATCATATATTAACTAGTACACCCAAAAGACATTTGGTGTCAGATGTTGCAAAAATTTCCATTAGTGACGATTATCTTATTTTTACATGCATTGAATATTCTATGAAAAGAAAGCAATTGCATAAAGAAGTTATGTTTCGTGATTTTAAACATTTTAATGAAGATGAGTTTTTATTAGACCTAAAGGAAACCTTTCAATGTTTTGATTATGAAAATGATATAAATACTATTGATCAAAAGTGGTTAAAGTGGAAATGTATGTTTTTAGAAGTGTGTAATAGACAAGCACCCTTAAAAATGATGCGCTTAAAACAAAGGTATTGTCCATGGATAACAAAATATATAGTTAAACTAATTAATAAAAGAGATTTTTGAAAATGAAATATGACAATGATGACTCTTTTAAAGATGATTATATAAAAGTTAGAAATTACATAACTAAATTAAGACGAAAAAATAAAAAACAGTATACTAAAAATATTCTTTATACATGTAAAAATTATAGTAAGAAACTGTGGCGTGAACTTAATAAAATTACAGCCAGGAAGCGCAAAGATGATTCATTACCGTGTGATCTTACTGGTAATAAATTGAATGAGTTTTTTGTATCAGTTGGAAATGTAAAAATTAATAATATTGAAGATATAATATGGAAAAATCCTGAATGTATACATGAATTTATGTTTGATAATATAAAAGAAAGTGATGTTAATGATGCTTTGAAAAAGTTAGGAAATGAAAGTAATGTGGATATACTTAATTGTGATTCTAAATTTCTCTGTATAGCTGCTTCTGTCATAACTAAATCATTAACTGTATTATTTGAAGAAAGTCTTAAACTTGGTATTGTCCCAGTAGACTGGAAAATATCAAAGGTAACTCCCATATATAAAGGAAAAGGGGAAAAAATAATTCATCAAATTATAGGCCGATTTCCGTAACTAGTCACGTGGTGAAAATTTTAGAAAGAACAATCCAGAGCCAGTTGTTAAGATACCTTCGTAATAATGATTTAATTTCGATAGACCAATCTGCATTTTTACCCAATCACTCAACTAGTACATGTATACATAGAGCCGTCGATGATTGCCTCGAGTCATTTAATGAAAATGAAATGGTTGCGGCTTGCTTTCTTGATATATCTAAATGTTTTGATTCCATTAATCATGAATTGTTATTAAAAAAACTAGAATATTACGGTATTAAAGGCAATGCATTGAAATGGTTCATTAGTTACTTAAAGGATAGAAGTCAAATAGTGTATTGTCCTGGTATGTTATCTAAATCTGAATGTATACTTTATGGCGTACCTCAAGGGAGTGTTCTTGGACCGATATTGTTTCTTTTATTTATAAATGACTTATCACAATCGGTACAATTATGTTCATGTAATATGTTCGCAGATGATGTAGTTGTTTATTATGCAGATAAAGATATTGATAACTTGGTGAAACATTTTCAAGCTGATTTAAATCTCATTTTCAAATGGTATGAACAAAATAGGTTACGACTTAATGTAGATAAGACAAAGGTCATGCTTTTAAGTACACGTTCAACACATCAGTTAAATGTTTATATGGATGATAAGAAAATTGATCAGGTTCATAGCTTTCTGTACTTAGGTGTAGAAACTGATGATAAACTTAAATGGAATGCTCATGTTCATAACCTTGTTCGATCTATTTCTAGTAAATTATACTCATTGCGTAAAATGTCCCAATTTCTGGATAAAAAGTCTTTATTAATGATGTATTATATGACCATTCAACCTTGTATAGATTATTCGATCACAGTCTGGGGCAATTGTTCACAGAATAATAAGGATTTATTATATCGCTTACAAAAAAGGGCAGCTAGAATTGTTACATCTAATTATGATTATGAGACTGTTAATGGAGAAGATCTGATTAAAACCGTGTCCGGACTACTACCCCCTGGACAACCACCCCCCGGACAATTACCCCCCGGACAACTACCCCCCTAGGACAATTACCCCCCGGACAACTACCACCCGGACAATTACCCCCCTAGGACAATTACCCCCCAAGACAATTACCCCCCAAGACAATTACCCCCCAAGATAATTACCCCCCAAGACAATTACCCCCCAAGACAATTACCCCCCAAGATAATTACCCCCCAAGACAATTACCCCCCAAGACAATTACCCCCCAAGACAATTACCCCCCAAGACAACTACCCCCCAAGACAACTACCCCCCGGACAACTACTCCCCGGACAACTACCCCCCGGACAACACCCCCCGGACAACTACCCCCCGGACAATTACCCCCCGGACAACTACCCCCCGGACAATTACCCCCCGGACAACTACCCCCCGGACAACTACCCCCCGGACAACTACCCCCCCCGGACATTTACCCCCCGGACAACTACCCCCCGGACAACTACCCCCCCCCCCCCCCAGGCAATTACCCCCCGGACAACTACCCCCCGGACAACTACCCCCGGACAATTACCCCCCGGACAACTACCCCCCGGACAACTACCCCCTTGAAATATTCCCCTTCCCCCCTTCCCACTCCCCAAGACAAAATATGTGATCTCTCAGGCCGGTAGCCTGGATTTTTCAAGGCGGTGGGTTTGGGCTTTGGGGGTGCCTATATTCAAAAACGGGACCAAGACAACTGGTTGAGTCGTGTAAGTGTGTGTGTGTGTGGGGGGGGGGGGGGGGGGCGGGTCTGTCGCTGATTTAGACCACTGTTTTAGTTTTGTAAGCAGGGAGTTGGGGTCGTCAAATGTCAAATGGGCCGATTGCTGCCCGAGACCGAGAACGATAAAAAAGTGGACCTTTCTGAATGGGGGGGGGGGGGGGGGGGGGGGGGGGGGGTTGAGGGGGGGGTGTGTGTACGCACCCAAAGCACCCCCATGCTACGGGACTGCCAATACACGAATATACTTCAGATATCGTACGATATCGCAATCCGAAATGTAGGTAAAACCACTGTGCGGCATCCGGTGCATTTGTGACCTAGGCGTATCACATGTTTGATATGTTTTTCGGTCAATTTTGTAAGCTTTTCATTCGTTTCAATAAGCGTGTCATTCAATTTCACTAAATTGAGCTGAAGGTTTGTAATTTTTGTTGAAAATTGCATTGTGTTCATACGATTTAGCTCTTCGATTAAGTGATTTACCACTTTTATCATTCAATTAAAAAAAATACGCTATTTGCATTTATTGTGTTTGCAAAATCAAATTGATATCATGTTCGATTTCCAGTTTCCCACGACCTAATTAAAGGGATAGTTGAGTTTTGGTAGAGAGGGCGCTAGACTACTTTTTTTTTGTTGTGAGGTAATGAAAAACTGAGTGTAAAATTTGAAAGAGCATAATATTTAAATAATAAAATCATCGTTGTTAGATCAATATCGGTTCAGAGACGGCTGAAATATCCATAAATATAACAATTTGTAATAAAGCTGGGGCTCCAGGTTTATTAGAGAATTTTGAACCAGCCGTTCAAATTGTTTTTAAATGCTTCCTCTTTTCAAAAAGTTACAAAATAGGTATTTCAATAGTTGTTGGTTATTTCTCTATCTAATCACTATTTCAACAAAACATCACATGCACAATATTTTATTCAAAATGGTTGAAACCAATTAGTGTACAGAGAGCGCCCTCTTACGTTTTAACGGCTCTTTTTGAATGATAACATGATCTTTACTACGTCATTTGTAATTTTGTGTTCCTTTCTAGTTATAACTATTAGTTTGTAATGTAATGATGCAGGTTTTGGTTACTAAAATTCAGTTTGACCAAAACTGTACTCTCCTTACCAGAACTCAACTATCCCTTTAAGCAGGCGTCACACTATCCCGATTTGACATCCCGATGGACACACGAACATGGAATTTTGAATTTCGCGCGAAGATGGTCCCGAACTTGGTCATCAGCCAATCAACAGCCGAAGCAAGTACGATGCCTACAGAAGGTCACACTATGGCTCCCGAAGGTAACACGAATATGTGCATTTGTATTACGAAGGAAACAAGAAGCTGTCCGAGTGTCTTAAGAAGGCAACACGACTACGTGAGGCCCTCGCAATGCCGTCGTGTAGCCTTCGTATTATAGTACGATGACATCGAGATGGGACCACGATGTCGGCGAAGACAGCCGATCTGCGTAGTTCAAGCGTGTTCCATGTGTCAGAACCAATTACCTAATATGCAATAGAGTACAGAAGCCATGACGTCGTAAAAACACTTTTTTAGAATTTTCAAATTTGGACTTCATTTTCAGAAAGAGCATAACAAATAATGTCCAAATACTGAAGAAAGAAAAAAAAAGGTATAGGTTACGTATTGGCTGATATATGCCCATCCGAATGAATTTTACTTCAATGGGCAATCTGTGTTATCATGGTTATAGTGCACTGGTTCATACATTTATGAACCAGTGCACTATAACACTGATTGCCTATTGACAAAAACAATCATTCGAATTAGCATCATCATCATCAAGTTCAGGTGGCGCTGTAAAGCGCTGCTGTGGTCTTCACGAGAGCACGCCATGCAACTCTGTCTTCTGCCAAGTGTGTTGCACCCTTCATTCCTTCCCCGGACACTCTCTTGATATCGTCAGTCCAAGATGTAGGTGGACGACCTCTGCCACGTTTTCCTTCAATTGCGCCTTGCAGTATTCTTATCTCAATTCCTTCAGTTCTCCTAACGATGTGCCCGAAGTACTTTAGTTTTCGTTCCATAATTCCCCTTCTGATAATCAAGTCTGTACCAATCTTGTTCAGAATCCATACATTTGTCTTTCTATCTTGCCAAGACACCTGTAAAAACCTTCTGTAGCACCACATCTCAAAAGCGTCAACTCTTTTTCTGTCGTTCTTTGTCATGGCCCAAGACTCGCATCCATATGTAGCAATGGAGAATGCAGTTGCACGAAGAAGTCGAACCTTCAGATCGAGTGACAGGCCTCGGCTTCTCCAGATATGAGACATGCTCTGCACAGTTGATCTTGCTATTGCCAGTCTTCTCCTTATCTCTGTGGTGCTTCCTCCTTTGTTATTGATTATGGAACCTAAGTAGTCAAACTGACTGACTACTTCAATCGACTTTCCATCTATGGTGAAATCGTTGTTGTTGCTGTCTTTGTCGACTACCATTATTTTAGTCTTTTTAGTGTTCAATAGAAGATCTTTCTCTTCACTCGCCTTTTTAATACGGTTCAATAGGTCAATGAGCTCCTCTCTACTGCTGCAAACTAGAGTAGTGTCATCCGCATACCTCAGGTTTGTGATCTTTGTACCCCCGAATTTCACTCCTCCGTTGAAACCTTCCAGTGCCTCTCTCATAATGTCCTCAGAATATATATTAAAAAGGTTTGGAGATAATATACAGCCCTGACGTACACCTCTGCCTATTTCAAACCACTCAGTATCCCCACTACTGGTCCTCACTGTAGATTCTTGGTCCTGGTAAAGATTCTTGATCAGTCCTACTATGTGACTTGGGAATCCCATCTTTGTCATTGTATCCCACAGTTGATGGTGGCTTACACAGTCGAATGCCTTACTGTAATCTATGAAGCACATATAAAGAGGGTGTTTGAGTTCGCTGCATTTCTTGATTACATTTCTGATGTTAACAATCTGATCTCTTGTCCCGCTGCCTTCACGGAACCCTGCCTGCTCTTCTGAGATCTCTTCCTTCAGCTTGACTTTCATTCTCCTGCTAATGACCTTCAGAAGTACTTTACTTGCATGACAAATCAAGCTTATTGTCCGATGATTTGAACATTCTTTCAGATCCCTCTTCTTTGGTAATGTTATGAATACAGCTCTACACCAGTCTTTAGGCCATTCTTTCTCCTTCCAGATATTGCAGCAAAGACGCCACATCAAATCAATCCCTTCTTCACCGGTAGCCTTCCACATCTCAGAAGTCAAGTTATCTAAACCAGGAGACTTGCCATCCTTCAGTTGTTCCAGTGCTATCTCTACTTCTGATCTTAGTGGAGGGGGCTCCATTTCATCTCTTTCCTCCCATCGTGTGTCATCATCATTTTCCTGTGCCGCAAACAGCTTTCTACTGTACTGCATCCATCTGTTCTTTATGTCCTCACTATTTGTCAGTGTTTTGCCATTTTCGTCATTAATCACATCCAATCTTGGGGTCCTTTTCTTTGTGATTTCTTTCACAATAGCAAATGCTACCTTGGAGTTATTCTTATGACGTTCTAGGTCTTCACACTTTCCCTCTTAGCATATCTCAGCCAATACAAAACCTATTCCTATGATTTTCGGTATTTGGACATTATTTGTTATGCTCTTTCTGAACATGAAGTCCAAATTTGAAAATTCAAAAAAAAATATTTATGACATCATTTATGAAATCACACTTATTTATTATCACACTCAATTTATGATATATGCATATCCTCATTTAATTTCAATTTTAATCTAACGATGATGAAAAACAATTTAGTCTTTCCTCATCGACTTACTTATATTTAATAATTAAATATAAAATCAAACAAAGTGTACATTAATACAGTATATGTATAATATCTTTAAAAAATATATATAAATTAGCAGCACAAAAGTGCGGTCAGAACATGAAGACATATAAAAAGATCCAATAAACTTTGACAAAACAGAATCCCAGTTACTCATTAACCCTTTATCACCTTACTATTAAATTAAATACATGAATACATTTTTTGACGAAATATTACTTAATCTATGATGGCTTACAAGGATATTATCATTATTAAATGTATAAAAAGGGTAGAAGAATCTTTGCATTTATGATTAGTCAATTAACGTGTACACGTTTTTACTGATGCATTTTCCTGATGCATGGCTCACTTTGGTTTGATTTTTGCATTTTTGCGCCCATTTTATAAAAACAAATTCTGCACAGGCATATTTCATGGATCGGTTAGAATTGTTTGCACGCTTTTAACTTTGGAAATGGTCTCAGACCCACTCGCTGCGCTCGTGGGGTTTACTAGTCCAAAGTTAAACTCAAGTATGTGCATAATTTGTATAATTTTATGACATGATGACAAATTGTCATTATAAAGTAGGTCCAAAGTAGCATGTTTTGTTTATTTCATTGCAATTAAAGGATATCAAATCCCACGATTCATTTTCTATTTTATATTATATTCCTAACACAAGTTTAATTTCTTAAATAAATAGATCCAACAATGAAAATGTGATATCAACAAAGGAAACATACCAGTATCTTCAGTTGAAATTGAGTAATTGATTAAGATTTATTTTATATTAAATAAACTAAATTCATCGTGTTCAATAACAAATACTAAGTACATTAATACAAGGTATCTTCAATTGAAATTGAGTAATATATTAATAAGTTTTATTGTATATTATGTCTTATATGAATTAAATATATTGTATTCAATATCAAATAAATGTAATAATTAAATGTAATATAAAAAAATACATTAATTGAGTAATTGATTGACAGATGGAATCGAGTATTGCATATTACGTAATTGGGTCTGACACATGGCAAACGCTTGAGCTACTCAGATCGGCTGTCTTCGCCGACACCGTGGTTCCATCTCGATGTCATCGTACTATAATACGATGGCTACACGACGGCATTGCGAGGGCCTCACGTAGTCGTGTTGCCTTCCTAAGACAATCGGGCAGCTTCTTGTTTCCTTCGTATTGTCTTCGTGAGGCGAAAAGTGCCCGATGGCACCGATGATCACACGAAGATGACACGATGTGATAAGATGCCCTCACGATGGCATTACGAAGGGCAAAATGGACACACGAATGAAACACGAAAATGAACCTTCGCAAGGTCTTCGGGCCAATCTTTGGCATGCTAAAGATTTTGGAACCACTCACGAAGTTGCTGCCGGAGCCTGAAAACTCCACCGGCGGTCATACGATGGCTTAAGATGCCCTCACGAATGGCCCGATGCTTTTACGATCAGAGCCGATTTGGAACATTTCCTTGATCGTGTGTCCATCGGGGGTAAAATCGGGATAGTGTGACGCCACCTTTAACGGTAACCGCAACCGCAATACCGCGCGTTCGCGCGATTACCAGGAATGAGTTATATTTATCCGCCATGGGGCATAATGTAGTTACTACATACATACATACTGTATGTTTTTATTCAATAAAGCTCAGTTGAAACTTGCAAGTTATACTCAGAATGAAGTAGACGTGAGTTTTATTTCTCTCCTGATCCACATTGCGCCAATGGATTTCCCGGAGGGTGGTTTTACGTAATCACGAATTTACTCGAAATCGAAATACGTTTTAAATCGAATGCAAACAAAATGTTTCCGCATAATCGATATATGAATTACAATGCTGAAAACGATTTTGAACTACTCAATACAACTGCGGTAACAAAATTGGCAAAATTGAATGCACACAATGCACCCGGGGAACGGGGAGGGGGGGGGGGACATGCCTCCCCCCATACATTTGAAAGTGGAGGTGATTGTCACTCCCACTTTTTAATACGCATACATTATGTATGTTTGATTCCATAGCTTGAACTACGTATCATATAATATTACTGTCTAGGATATGCACCAAATCGCTCCACTACCAGTTGTGCCCGACCCCCCCCCCCCCCACCCCCACATGCCAGCCATACATTTGCAAGTGGAGGTGATTGTCACTCCCACTTTTTAATATGCATACATTATGTATGTTTGATTCCATAGCTTGAACTACGTATCATATAATTTTACTGTCTAGGATATGGACTAAATCGCTCTACTACCAGTTGTCGAGTCGTCCGGGGGGTAATTATCCGGGGGTAGTTGTCTTGTGGGTTAATATTCCGGGGGGTGGTTGTCCAGGGGGTAGTTGTCCGGGGGGTAATAATCCGGGGGGTAGTTGTCCGGGGGGGGGGGGGGGGTAGTTGTCCGGGGGGTAATTGTCCGGGGGGTAGTTGTCTGGGGGGTAGTTGTCCGGGGGGGTAATTGTCCGGGGGGTAGTTGTCTGGGGGGGTAGTTGTCCGGGGGGAAATTGTCCGGGGGTAGTTGTCCGGGGGGGTAGTTGTCCGGGGGGTAATTGTCCGGGGGGGGGGGGGGGTAGTTGTCCGGGGGTAATTGTCCGGGGGGTAGTTGTCCGGGGGGTAGTTGTCTGGGGGGTAGTTGTCTGGGGGGTAGTTGTCCGGGGGGTAATTGTCCGGGGGGTAGTTGTCCGGGGGGTAGTTGTCCGGGGGGTAGTTGTCTTGGGGGGTAGTTGTCTTGGGGGGTAATTGTCTTGGGGGGTAATTGTCTTGGGGGGTAATTGTCTTGGGGGTAATTGTCTTGGGGGGTAATTGTCTTGGGGGGTAATTGTCTTGGGGGTAATTGTCCTAGGGGGGTAATTGTCTGGGTGGTAGTTGTCCGGGGGGTAATTGTCCTAGGGGGGTAGTTGTCCGGGGGGTAATTGTCCGGGGGGTGGTTGTCCAGGGGGTAGTAGTCCTAGAACCGATTAAAACACTAAAATGGCAATCATTAGGTCAAAGAATGAATTATTTTTTAGCAACATTAATGTACAAATCCGTTCATTGAATAGCTCCTACTCACTTATGTAATGCAATTGAAATGGTTTGCGATCGCCACGATATTAATACGAGAGCAGCTAACACTTTGAATATTATACTACCTAAACCGAAAGTGCAATATTATAAACATAGCCTAATATTCTCGGGTGGCATTGTCTGGAACTCGCTGCCTAGTCATTTACAATGTTCGAGGTCTCTTCCCTCTTTTAAACGTTCATACAAGCTACTGTATTTTCACTGATGTATATATGACCAGCGGAAAGATAGATTACTGTTTTTTAATTATATTTGTTTTGAATATGTTGTTCAGTATTTACTCCAACAGATACGTGATTTGTCGGACAAAGCAGAACGAGTGGATGAATGTACGTGTATCTGGTTTTGTTCGTGGTTATGTTTCCATTGTGTGATACGGATGAGTGAATGTGTATGCTTCTCCCATTGTGATGTGTGGCTTTCAACCAATCAGATGTGTGCATTAAGAACATTTGATCTGGCTCACAATGGATTGTATCTCTTTCTGAAACAGGGCCCTTGTCAGGTTGGAAACATGTGGTATCATTGGAACATCAATAGATGCCATTTGTCTGGATTTCTATTGTATGGGGATAAGCAGGTCTATTTAACTGTGGTAAGCCAGGGTGTGAATAGTCTCTAATCATGACTTTGAATAGGTCTTTTTCATACATAATACACCCCTATAGAATTCTTGGACATGGGTGTAGGTCTAAAATAATTCAATTTTACATTAAATTTGCAAACTTAAAACAAGGCTGTAGAAAAAACAAGAAATAATATATCTCCAATTCTTTCATATGTTGTAGAAATTATATCAAGACAACATTTAAGCCAAAAAAATTCTCAAAATTATTTGATCCACGAGGTAAAACGGAAGGTCAAAGACTAAGGTCAAAGGTTATCGTATCCAAACTCGCTCATGCATGAAAACAAGTGGCATAAATGGATTGCATATAACATCCCCAGTCCAATGACACCATCACAACATAAATTGACCCAACGGTTAATGGACAATTGCCATTTGAAAAATGGTGCCAATGCCCATTTCTTACAAAACTCCCCCATAAGAATCGACCATAGCGCCAAAACCGTTGGGTGGATTGGGCTAAAACTTAAATATTTGCGCTTTTCAAGGTTGAAATATCATACATACCAAATATCAGCAAATTTGACGGGGGTGCGATGAAAATGTTCACTTTTTTGGGGTGATTTGACATGGAATGACCCTTTAATATAATATGATTCCATTGTCAATGAGCATGCTCATCTTATTGATATAATATTTATATTCGATGGCGGTTAACTATCCAGATACTTTGTTTCTATGTGCACACTATTGGAAATGTCTGATGTATTTTGTGTAATATATTTAAAATTAGCGAATAAATCTCTTACACAAATATATTACGCCGCTTTGATGCAATAACCATATTGATACGGAGTAATATCAAATCTTTTCACGTCAATACTTATGTTTATGATGCTAAATTATGATGATTTTGTAGATACTGTATATCCATTTATATGGTGCACGATAACGTTATAATTATTATGTAAACGAATCTCAAACCCCCCCCCCCACCCCCCTCCCCCTCACTACACGCAACCCACGCGCCAACCCACACGTCTACATGCCCTAAACGGGCCCCATTCTATCATTTTTAAACCTGTCACAGTGTTAGCATATAACGCAGCAAATAAAAATACACTTCCTCATTCAGGCGGGAATTCTGTAAGACCATGTAGACCAATACAGCACATATACAACGCGCATTAAATTTATCATAATAGTCTGGTGGTCAGATAAAAAGGAAATGGATGAGGGAGTTCTAAATTGTAGAGGTTGGAGACAAGTAAGTTCTGAAAGAATACACTCTAGAGCTCAGGAATGTGCTTGTCTCCATAATTGAAAATTGGTTTGGAGATATATGGTTGCAGCAAACAGGTCGCTCATGGTGAGTGGATAAGTATACGAATGATGCACAGGCATGAGTGGATCGGTAAGAATGGGATGCACGAGTTTAACTTTGAATGGTTTTAGACGATTTCCAAAGTTTAAAAAGTCCATCCAATTCTTACCGATCCACGAAATATGCCTGTGCATCATTTGATTAAATGGGCGCAAGAAAATGTGAAAATCAAACTTTTTCCCAGTAATAGCTAAATGGCTAAATTTACCGACGCATGCCTGTAAAACTACCGACGCATGGCTAAATTTACCGACCCATGCCTGTAAATTACCGACCCATGACTGGAAAAAAAAATGATTTTCATATTTTTTTTAAAATGCCGCACAGACATATTTCATCGCTCGATAAGAATACAGAATTAGAACTAAGTAGAAGAGAATTAAGACGCTTACCATGTAATAACTGTAGAAACTGTTGAACTCCAAAAGTCCACTAAACACAAAGAAACTAGAATTGAACTGTCATAAACTGTAACACATTTACCTATATATATACAGTGCCACTGTATAGGCAAGTTGTGGATGTGCACCACACAGTCCGTGATGTTAAACGTATGACTGGTGGTGCTGCTGCTGACAGTGTTTTGAGATGTCAACAAGTTCAGCGACAAAGGAGCTGGAGGTGGGACTGATACTGTTGCTGGCAACATTTTTGGTGCCGGTGCCGATGGTTTGCTCCATGGCGAGAGCAGGAGGTCGTTGACGTTGTTACTAGTATGTCTAGTAGAAAGATTGCCAGTCTGCCCAGCGTGAGAAGCAGTTTGTCCGTAATGGAGATGGTTGCTGATTTTCTCACTCATCTCTTTCTTGCGCACATCTGATGTTTTTGTGTAGCACTTAATTGAAGAATCGCTTCGGTGCACACTGACACTCATGATGTCCCGAGCTTCGAACCCTGCCTGATCAAGGGTAGTGATGCATGTACTACGCAGACAATGGTTCGTGGACATCTAGCTGCATTTCGCTCCCTTGGAGATGGTTTTCATTTTGTTGGCTATGGTGTTTATGCAGACAGGCATCTTCTGGTACCATGGATCAGTTTCACAGGTTGATGGCTTGGCTTTTGGAGTTTGCCAAAGCCATGGGCACGAATCAGACAGCTTAGAAACATACTTTTCGTATCTTTTCACCGGACATTGGTCACTGTTTATGTCTCTGATTTCATATATACGCCCTCCGAATCCCTAGATTTCTCTGTGACGTAGCTCGTTTAAATCAATAAACATGATGACGTCACTGGCTTTTAAGAAACGCATATTTCTCTTCCCAGGTTACAGAAGTATATCATAAGGTCAATAAAGACCTTGTTTTGGAGCCCAACTGCTGTGTAACAATCCAACATTTCAGAAGCCTGAATCTTGTGCATGTATTCAGCACTGATGGGTTCCTTGTGTTTTACACTTCCCAGTCCCTCTTTCTTAAGTTTCACCGAGGCAGCCTTGTACATTCTCGTACTCTGGGGAAAGCGCTCTTTCTTTGTAATGTCTACATTGTACGGATCAATATAATGCCTCTGAGCCCCATTCCTGATGTACTGGAGGGATTTATTCGAGTACAGCGTCCCATCTCCCTTCCGTAGCGCTGCGTAACACGAAGCCAGTAGCGAGTCCAATTCTGATGTGTCTTCAGGGCTGAAATATCAAGTAAGTTCACATTCTTAAGCTTAGCACAGCTATCCAGCTTGCAGAATGCAAATTTGATCGTTTTCGTTGTACTACTTGCATCAGCATCATCCAAAAGTTCTGCTAAATCATCATCATTTAGCAGTTCGAATCTCGAACGTCCCGCTCTCGCCATCTTGAATTTTGGCACCGTAGTCGAATTGCCAAGTCGCGGGGCACGGCGCGGACGTTTTAACACAAAATTTTGATCGAATTAACGATAGCACTCGCTATCGTTGATTCGATTGCACAATCGCTGCAGTCAGGGGCGTAGACAACGTGGGGATGCAGGGTATGCATCCCCCACCTCACAGGGTGTGGGGGGGGGGGGGTGACAGGTACGATCATCCCCCCAGGTTTTAGGAAAGGATATTTTTGTGTTTGTGTATCTGTATGCGAGTGGGAAAGAAAAGAGGTAAGACTTGTTAATTTTAACGTTAAAAAAGTAATGTTTACATCCACTTTAAATTTTCGCTGCGAACAGATTATCTCAGTTTGTTGTGTAACTTGCGTATGGTCTGGGCCCATGGAGTGAGTATAGTTTTCTTGTACCGGGCCACGTAGTTCCAGTGTAGGCTGGCATTGCTCTGGCTGCACCAAATTGGACCTTTTCAAGTATGCAAATGCAAAATCTTCTCCCTGGGAGGGGGATACCCCCTATTCCCATTCCCTATTCGGTTCTGCCCCAGCCCTCGGTAGCCTCGCCCCTCGGGACTCATTCTTGGCTATAGGCTATGTTATTGGATCATCCATAATGTGGCATATGGTTTATGTTGAAACTGTGTATGACACTAAATATAAATACATAGTGTGTTGGGGTGCATATTTATTAGTGTGTCAATATTTGTTTTCTTCGTGAAAATATATTTAACATTTCTGGTCGATCAAATGATAACACACTTTCCCAGATACAGTAAATGTTAAGCCCGAATTTCCTATTTTGTTATGCACCAGAGTGCACAATTTCAGGTCCAAAAATGCAAAATCTCCCTACCGTGGGAGGGGAACACCCCCCTCCCACACCCTCCCCCCGCTCAGTCACTTCGCTCCCTCGCAATGTCTCACTCTCACATCTGGCTCAAATTTGGCGGCCCTGTGAGTGCGGTCTGGCATGAGCCCCCTATACACACACAAAATCGTAAGCCCCCTTAGGTTTTTGCCCCCCCCCCCAACTTAGAGGGCTTTCAAGCAATTGTCTTGGTCTCGAATTATTTCTGCAGGTGTTCTCGGTCCGGTGAACGGCAAATCATCCCCCCCCCCCCCCCCCCTCCCCCCCAGGTCAGTCAGGCGCAAAATTGCTTTTCCAATCTCCTGAAAAGCATTGTTTTCAATCTTTTGGACCCTAATGAATTATGCATAAGCCATACACCCATCATGCAATGCGATACTCCGCGTGTTATGTCTATGGGAAGAGAAATTTCACTTTTGAACCTCAGTCGCTCAACAAATTATTACGAGAAATCTAACCATGACAATTTTTAAAGAATTGGTGTACTGAAAGATGAATAACAAAAGGTTCTTGATGCTGAAAAAGAAAGAAATTGAACCCTGACATTTTGAGAAAATCTATTTAGAATACGTAATTAGGGGTATAATTGTGAAAAATGTAGCTTCAAACGGCCGTTGCTAGACTTGCAGTACAGCCGCACATGCTAAGTAAAACTATGAGCACGCTATAACATATAACAAGAAATTATGCACGTATGTATGTGTGTATGTGCGTGTTTGTACGTGTGTACGAATGAGTGTACGTGCGCGTGAGTGTGCGTGTGTGTATGTGTGTGTGTATATGCGTATGTGTGTATATTATGTGCAAGTGTATGTGTGTATGTGTGAGTGTGTGTATGTGTTAGCGTGTATCTCCTCGTGTATGTGTTGTATGTGTGCGTGTTTGTGTGTGTATGCGTGTGTATATGTGTGTATAGTTGCGCGTATGTATTTCTGTGTGCGTATATTTGTGTGCGTGTTTGTATGTGTGTGCGTACGTGTGTGTGCACGCATGTGTGTTGTTTGCGTATGTAAGTGTCTGTGTGCGTGTGTGTGTGTGTGTGTGTGTGCGCGCGCGTGTGTGTGTTAATTTGTGTGAGTGCGTGTATGTGTGGGTGTGTCTGTGTGTTTGCTTGTGGACGTGTGGGTGTGTGTGTGCGTTTGTGCGTGTGTGTATTTCTTTATGTGAGTGTGTGTATATGTGCGTATGTTTGCGCATATGTACCCTGATAGCAGACTGACGTCTTTATGACGTCTTAATTTGGTCGTAAACTGGTAAACACGTCATATGTCGTACAAACGATCAGAATACGACGTCATTATGACGTATTTTAAAGACCATTTTTGACATGATGACTTATGTCGTATAAAAGACGTAAAATTGACGTCATTATAACATCTTTAAATGACCATTTTTCCACTATTTATTTTTGTCGTAGGAAAGACGTAAACACGATGTCATTATAACGTCGTTCAAAGACCATTTTAAGAATGTATTATTGTCGTATAGAAGACATGATAACGACGTCTGTATAATGTCGTTTAAAGACCATTTTTGCCATACGGGTTTATGTCGTATCAATAACGCTATAAAGACGTAAGTTTGACGTCTTTTCAAGACCAATTTTTTGCCATCATTTTTTGTCGTATGGACGCCCTTTTTACGACGTTAATGTGACGTCTTTCAAAGACCATATTTCAATTGTTTTTTGTCGTATGGAAGGACGTAAAAATGACGTTAATATTACGTCATTTAAAGATCACTTTGTCAGTATTTATTTTTGTCGTATAGAAGACGTAACAACGACGTCTTTATGATGTCTTTGAAAGACTATTTTGCCATCATTTTTTGTCGTATGGACGACCACTTTACGACGTCATTTTGAAGTCTTTTCAGGAATAGTTTTTTGCCATCATTTTTTGTCGTATGGACGACCTTTTTACTACGTCATTTTGACGTCTTTCAAAGACCATTTTTTTACACTATTTATTTTGTCATAAAAACGTCTAAAAATTGACGTCTTGATGATGTCTTTTAAAGACTATTTTTGCCATTATGGTTTGTGTCGTACGGCGACGTTAATACGACGTCATTATGATGTGTTTTCAAGACTAGTTTTTGCCATCATTTATTGTCGTATGGACGACCTTTTTACAACGTCATTGTGACGTCTTTCAAAGACCATTTTTTCCAATGCTTTTAATTTTCGTCATATTAAGGATGTAAAAACGACGTCATTATCACGTCATTAAAAGATTATTTTTAAGTATTTATTGTGTAGTATAAAATACGTTATAACGACGTCTTTATGATGTCTTTGAAAGTCCATTTTGCAATTAAGGTTTGTGTCCTACGGACAACATTATTAAGACGTCATTTTGATGTCTTTTCAAGACTATTGTTTGCCATCATTTTTTGTCGTATGGACGACCACTTTACGACGTCATTTTGAAGTCTTTTCAAGACTAGTTTTTTTGCCATCATTTTTTGTCATATGGACGAACTTTTTACTACGTCATGTTGACGTCTTTCAAAGACCATTTTTTCACTATTTATTTTGTCATAAAAACGTCTTAAAATTGACGTCTTTATGATGTCTTTTAAAGACTATTTTTGCCATTATGGTTAGTGTCGTACGACGACGTTAATATGACGTCATTATGATGTGTTTTCAAGACTAGTTTTTGCCATCATTTAATGTCGTATGGACGACCTTTTTACAACGTCATTGTGACGTCTTTCAAAGACCATTTTTCCCAATGCTTTTTCGTCATATTAAGGATGTAAAAACGACGTCATTATCACGTCATTAAAAGATCATTTTTAAGTATTTATTTTGTAGTATAAAAGCTTTATAATGACGTCTTTATAATGTCTTTGAAAGGACCATTTTTGCCATTAAGGTTTGTGTCCTACGCACGACAATATTAAGACGTCATTATGACGTCTTTACAAGACTAGTTTTTGCCATCATTTTTTGTCGTATGAACGACCTCATTACGACGTCATTTTGACGTCTTTTAAAAACCATTTTTTCCAATTATTTTTTGTCGTATAGACGACGTTATTACAACGTGATTATGACGTCTTTCAAAGACATTTAAACAATTATTTTTGGCGTATGGACGACCTTTTTATGACGTCAATAAGACGTCTTTATGTCGTCTAAATGGCGTAATTTATGGTACAAATTGACGTCTTCAAGACGTCGTAAAGACGCCTTTTCGGAAAAAATACGTCATTATCACGTCAAAATATGACGTCTATATCACGGTAAACGCTGGTGCAAATCTTCACTTTTTGACGTGAATTTACAACGTCTTAAAGACGACGTACACAAGGTGGAAATGACGTCAAATCCAGACGTAAAAATCACGTCTTATATTGACCAATAAGACGTCTTTATGTCGTCTAAATGGCGTGATTTATGGTACAAATTGACGTCTTCAAGACGTCGTAAAGACGCCTTTTCAGAAAAAAATACGTCATTTTCACGTCAAAATATAACGTCTATATCACGGTAAACGCGGGTGCAAAATCTTCACTTTTTGACGTGAATTTACGACGTCTTAAAGACGACGTACACAAGGTGGAAATGACGTCAAATCCAGACGTAAAAATCACGTCTTATATTGACCAATAAGACGTCTTTATGTCGTCTAAATGGCGTAATTTATGGTACAAATTGACGTCTTCAAGACGTCGTAAAGACGCCTTTTCGGAAAAAAGTACGTCATTTTCACGTCAAAATATGACGTCTATATGACGGTAAACGCGGGTGCAAAATCTTCAATTTTTGACGTGAATTTAAGACGTCTTTAAGACGACGTGCACGACGAAAAACGCCGTAAATTTGACGTCATTTTTACCAGTGTTTGCTATCAGGGATTCATTATTGGCTGTAGGCCATGTTGTTGGATCATACATAAGCCATATATGGTTTATGTTGGAACTGTGTATGACACTAAATACAATATTTATGTGGGAGTGGTGCATATTTATTAGTGCGTCAATTATTTGCTTTCTTCGTGAAAAATATATCAAATCATAACACGCTTTCCCAGATGCAGTTAATCTTAAGCCCGAATTTCCTATCTAGGTATGCACCAGATTGCACAATTTCAAATTCATAAATGCAAAATCTTTCTTACCGTGGGAGGGGGATACCCCCTCCCAAACCCTCCCCCTCCCTCCCTGCCCCAGCCCTCAGGCGCTTCGCTCCATCGAGACTCATTATTGGCAGTGTGTTGTTGGATCATACATAATGTTGCATAATTATGGTTTATGTGTGTTGTGTGTGTGTGTGTTTTGGGGTACATATTTATTAGTGTGTCAAATTTTTTTTTTTTCTACGTGAAAAATATATTAAAACTTTCTGGTCGATCAAATTATATCACGCTTTCCCAAATACAGCCGAATTTCCTATCTAGGTATGCATCAGATTGCACAAGTTCAAGTCCAAAAATGCAAAAACTCCCTACCGTGGGAGGGGGGACACCCCCCTCCCACACCCTCCCCCCGCTCAGTCGCTTCGCTCCCTCGCAATGTCTCACTCTCACCTCTGGCTCAAACTTGGCAACCCAGAGTGTGGTTGGGCATGAGCCCCTATACACCAAAATTGTGAGCCCCCTTGGGGTTTTGCCCCCCCCCCCCCCAATCCAAAACTGCTTCCGGCGCGCCTGCCTCTGACCTAAGAAAACAAATGTGCAATTTAGCTGATTGTCTGTATAATGCTAATACAACAAATTTTCAATGTTGCCAAGGTAACATTGCTAAATTATCTAAAGAAACCTTTAAGCACATGAGAAAAAACAAACAAATATTGGACTGTCTACAACCTATTATCGCCTACAGGAATAATTCATCATCGATTATAAACGATAGTATCAAAGTGGAAATAACCCAATGATGCCAGGCTGGTAATATTGCTAGATTTCCTAAAGAATCCCTTTAGAACATGAGTAAAAACAAACAAACAAATATTGGACTTATGAACGTCTACAACATAATAGGATCGCCTACAAGAATAATTCATGATCGACTATAACGATCGTATCAAAGTGGAAATAACCCAATGATCCCAAGGTGGGATAATTGCTAATTTTTCTAAAGAAACCTTTTAGAACATGAATAACAAAAGAAAATACAGTAGGACTTATGATTAACTTCTTCAGGTCTAATGGATACAGGATTCATTCATGATCGATTATAAACAATCGCATTAGAGTGCAAAGTAACATTCCAATTTTTATAACTATTTACATTGAAAACATTGTTATTATGATCTTGTTTTTGCAGATATTAAACTAATATAAATACCAACCTGTTTTTAATATTTTCAACATGATTTGCAAATTAATTATTTAGGCATCAACTCTTTGAAATACTAAACAGTCAATACTAACCATTTAAATCTCACATACTAAGAAGCGGGATATATATACGGAACCTATACGACAACTGATCAGTAAGGTGTTAGAGGTAGGTTATAGGATAGGTTTAGGATTTAGGAATAGGATTTAGGAATAGGATAGGATTATGTGTTACATGTTATAAAAGTGTTGACTGTGGAATATACTACAAGACATAGCCATCTCAATTTTTTAATTATTAATAATGTAAAAATCGCTTCAAAATATGACGTCAATACGTCTTTTCGTCATAAAAAGACGTCGTTATGACGTCTATATGTCGTGAAACGCGGGTGCAAAATCTTCACTTTTTGACGTGAATTTATGACGTCTTTAAGACGACGTACACGACGTGAAAATCACGTCAAATCAATACGTAAAAATCACGTCTTATATTGACCAATAAGACGTCTTTATGTCGACTTAATAACGTAATTGATGGAACAAATTGACGACTTAAAGACGTCATAAAGATGCCTTTTCGGATAAAAATACGTCATTATCACGTCAACATATGACGTCTATATCACGTCAACATATGACGTCTATATCACGGTAAACGCGGGTGCAAAATCTTCACTTTTTGACGTGAATTTACGACGTCTTAAGACGACGTACACAAGGTGAAAATCACGTCAAATCAGACGTAAAAATCACGTCTTATATTGACCAATAAGACGTCTTTATGTCGTCTTAATAACGTAATTAATGGTACAAATTGACGACTTAAAGACGTCATAAAGACGCCTTTTCGGAAAAAAATACGTCAATATCACGTCAAAATATGACGTCGATATCACGGTAAACGCGGGTGCAAAATCTTCACTTTTTGACGTTAATTTAAGACGTCGTTAAGACGACGTACACGACGTAAAATGACGTAAATTTGACGTAATTTTTACCAGTGTCTGCTATCAGGGTATGTATGTGTCTGTATATGTGTGTGTCTGTTTTTGCATGCGTGTGTTTGTTTGTGTGTGTGTGTACGTGTGTGTGCGCGCATGTGTGTGTGTGTTGTTTGCGTATGTAAGTGTGCGTGTGTGGCTGTGTGTTTGCTTGTGGGCATGTGGGTGCATGTGTGCGCACGTATGTGTGCGTGTGTGTGTGTGTGTGTTTGTGTGTGTGTGTGTGTGTTTGTGTGTGTGTGTTTGTGCGTGTGTGTGCGTGTTTGTGCGTGTTTCTTTGTGTGAGTGTGTGTATATATGCGTATGTTTGCGCGTATGTATGTATGTGTGCATATATTTGAGTGTGTGTTTGAATGCGTGTGTTTGTATGTGTGTGTGTACATATGTGTGTGTGCGTGTGCGTGTGTGTGGCTGTGTGTTTGCTTGTTAGCGTGTGGGTGTGTGCGCGCGTATGTGGTTGTGTGTGCGTGTTTGTGTGTGTGTGTTTGTGTGTGTTTGTTTGTGTGTGTGATTGTGTGTGTGCGTGTATGTGTATGTGTGTGTGTGTGTTTGTGTGTGCGCGTATGTGTGTGCGCATATGTGTGTGTGTGTATATGTATACGTGTGTATGCGTGTGTGCGTTTGTGTCTGTGTATTGATGTGTTTGGTGTACATTAATTGATACATTATATGTGTGTGTTTATGTTTGTACATGGGCGGCTGATTTTGTGTCATTGTAATATTTTCAGTAAGTGACTGTCAAGAGAATCTAGTGCGCGGGGGAACATTTTACGCCCTCAGTCGGTGGAGGTCGAAGAACAGCCGTTTTCCAATCTATTTTAAAAGATTGGAAAAGCGATCTTGCGCCTGACTGCAGGTGTAAAAACCTGTTTACGCTACTGGCTGCAGTATCGCTAAATTACTGAGCTACTGACGCATAATATTTATTAGTGAGAAAACTCTTTCATAATGAGTCTTGTGAGTCTGTGGCCGTTAGGTACCTGGCCCTCCCGGGATGATCGTCGGGTGTACCCGGCTATTCACAAGGAGTTGATGGGCGCCTAGATCGGTACTATAGACGGTGACTTAACATATTGATTGCACTTGTGAATAGTCATTTCCCAAGCAGTATCCAGATCGTTTTCAATGCTTTCCTATTACTAAACAAAACAAAAAAAACTCTCCCCTAATCAAAATAGCGTAACTTTTCAACCAAAAGGGTTTGAGCAACATAACTTGGCAAGAATATTTCTAAACTTATTGGATAACGTCTCCGTGAAAATGAACTTGATCCGCCATACCATGCATGAGTGAGCAAAATTAAAGGCAAAAATGTCACTTTTCAAAAGTCACAAGAGTCAACAAGTGACAATTTTGCCTCTGATGTGTAGTCATGACTCGACGAACCAATGTCATTTTCACACAGAAGTTAGTCAATACATGTGGAAACAATCCTGCCAAGTTATTTTGCTCAAAACCTTTTCATCAAAAAGTTATGTTATTTGATTAAGGGGGACTTATTTTTGTGTTGGGTTTAATTCTTCAGTATTGTTGGAATAAACTCAACAAAAAAGTAAGTCCCCTCCTGATTAGAATAACATATGTTTTAACAAAAATGTTTTGAGCAAAATAACTCAGCTGGATTGTTTCTACACTAACTTCTGTATGAAAATGAAATTAGTCCATCAAGTCATGCATGAGTGAGCACACATCCAAGGAAAGATTGACACTTTGTGTGCTCACTCATGCGTGACTCAATGGACCAACTTTATTTTCACACAGAAGTTAGTCACCCAGTGTAGGAACAATCCTGCCGAGTTATTTTGCTCAAAACATTTTTGTCAAAAAGTGAAGCCATTTTGATTAGGGGGACTTACTTTTTTGTTGTGTTTATGAACCATGCAGCTTTTGTAATACACACAATAAAAAAAAGTAAGTCCCCCTAATAAAAATGGCGTCACTTTTTGACAAAAATATTTTGAGCAAAATGACTCGGCAGGATTGTTTCTACACTTTGTGACTAACTTCTGTTTGAAAATGAAGTTGGTCCATTGAGTCACGCATGAGTGAGCACACAAAGTGCCAATCTTTCCTTTAATGTGTGCTCAGTCGTGCATGAGTCGATGGACCAATTTCATTTTCAGGCAGCAGTTAGTCAATAGGTGTAGAAACAATCCTGCCGAGTTATTTTGCTCAAAACATTTTTGTTAAAAAGTTATGTTATTCTAATCAGGAGGGGACTTACTTTTTTGTTGAGTTGATTCCAACAATACTGATCAATTAAACCCAACACAAAAATTAGTCCCCCTTAATCAAATAACATAACTTTTTAACTAAAAGGTTTTGAGCAAAATAACTCGTCAGGATTGTTCTTACATTTATTGACTAGTTTCTGTGTGAAAATTAAATTGGTCCGTCGAGACATGGATGAGTAACCACACATCAAAGGCAAAATTTTAACTTTTTGACTCTTGTGACATTTGAAAAGTGACATTTTGCCTTTAATGTGTGCTCACTCATGCATGGCATTGCGGATCAAGTTAATTTTCACGGAGTCGTTAGCCAATAAGTTTAGAAACATTCCTGCCAAGTTATGTTGCTAAAACCCTATTTGTTAAAAAGTTACGCTATTTTTATTAGGGGGGGGGGGGGGTTAGCTTTTTTGTAGTGTTTATATTCTAAGTGTATTTGATACATTTCTGACACTTTGTCCTTCTAGATTAAACATTATTTATTCGGGCAGGTATTGCCCAGATTCCGTTGTGTCCTTTCTAAAGGGGTCCATTTGGAAGTGTCTGATGAAGACTTCGTACAACATTCGGAGTGGCCCATCAAGCCTTGAATGTAGCTCGTCCGGTACCCTTGGAGATGTTACGCCTTGAGGATTTCTTGAAAAGTGTCGTTGTTTTGATGGATATATATGGCATGTCCAGGACGGAAAAGTCAAAATTCTCATCAAGCTTTTTTCCATTTAGCTTTCCTCAGATTGAAGCGTCGAAGGAAGCCTGCCTAATTATGCATAGAATGTCAATCCTAACAGTCGAGATGTAGTGTATAGTACTGTAGTGTTACGAATGAAAAACTTGATGCACGAAAACATTGTGAATTATAGACTACAATGAACGTTTTAGTCAATTAAACATGAATATTGTAAGCATTATTTTGTTTATGTCTGTGCTACTTATCATCTAAAATGTCCTTGACATCATTCTAACAACCAGAGTACGAAACAGAAATGCATCTAGAGCTAGCTGACAAAATTAATTTTATATATGTAATATATTTCCTTTGTATAATGACTGTCATGATATCTAGCTGCCATTTAGTTTAAATGCAAATGGGATTTCAATTTATTTTGACTGATCCATACTTATGATTGTTTTAAAAATGTTCTTATTCATTTACCAAACCCTCATACTCGGAGTAAAGACACTTCAGTGTACGCTCGAGTAACTTGAACAACAAACAACTAATGTTTTAAACGGGACTAGTAAATCTCAGTGTTGAAATGTACACAAACTGGCAACTGGTTGATCAAATGTATATAATTTGTGATTTGTTATGACCACTTAGTAATGTGTGACAATGTCATGTTTAATGGATGTTATCGGTCGAGTAGTGAGCGAAAAGGCAAAGTG
Organism: Echinarachnius parma; assembly: GCA_037951105.1. Classification (NCBI taxonomy): domain Eukaryota; kingdom Metazoa; phylum Echinodermata; class Echinoidea; order Clypeasteroida; family Echinarachniidae; genus Echinarachnius; species Echinarachnius parma. The sequence goes on from JBAMJV010009593.1 coordinate 50,341, forward strand.
ATATTCGCTATAGCATTGCACTGGCGTTGTACACAGTTTTAAAAATCCAATACATATCTTAACCCTTTAATCATACATATCTTTATAACGAAAGAGAAATTAAGATAAACGTATAAATACAATGAGTTGTGTGAGGCCCGCTAAAGAACCAAATACATTTTGAGGATTTTGACAATGTAACTATAGATCCCTCTTAAAATATTATTTTATTAAATGCCAGTCACTAATTTCCATATTCATAACAGTAAATATCACTTACTCCGATATCAAGGTTCGTATTATCTGCATGACTATCATTAATTAGGTATAAATATTCAATTTGTAACTCCTATCTCTGCATGATGACAGATATACGATATGAGAATATTTATAACTTACAATTCTGGCGGCCAGTTTGTTTATGCAGATTAGGTGGTCACAAACTAAATGGTGCTTTTTGAATGATAATAGGCTGTTTACTTAGTCGTTTTGTATTTGTCTATACCTTTCGAGCATGGTTTCGAGCATTCGAGCATTAGTTTGTAATGTTACTGTGCAGGTTTTGGTTACTACAGTTCAGCCTTACCAAGACTGTACTACCCCTTTAATGTTATTATCATTATTATCATGATTACATTGTATTAATGTCTAGCATTTATCTTAATTGTTGTGGTCAACCCCAGAAAGTCAATTAATTTGCCAACTTGAAATAAGTTTTCTACTTTTTCAGTTTACCATGCCATTGACCTGCTCTTGATTACCTGAACCTTTCCATGTGTAATGCTCACATCCAGTCCTCCCTTCATGTTGATCTCATCGCACAGTGAGTCAAGAGCATTGGTGGTACTGCATCTCTTGAATCTGTGATATACAAACACAAGCAAGTAAATCTTGTTTTTCAAGCAAACTGCATCATTCAATGTTAACGTAGCAGGTGTAAATATAAAAACGGCTCAGGTCAATCAAGTTAGGTGATTGCTTAAATCCTGATACGTCACTATTAATATATTTCAACAAACATGCACGACCGTGCGGGAAAGGCGCAACAACCGTGCTGATATCACGTTTTATTGCGCTGTATCGGAACGGCTGTGACGTGAACAATATAAAAAAATCACGAAAGTGTTCATGAAAAAGATGGAAACGTTTCGTTTTGTTAATGATCCGTTCCGAAGTAAATACATATTGGCAGTTTTGTACACTATATGGTATGATATTGTTTAGTTTGGGAATGGACATGCAAGAAGGACTATTCACCTTGGATCTGGATCATTATTACTATTTCATGGACTTACCCTTGTAAAAAAAAGTAGTGCGGTACTACTGCGGTAAAAGTACTGCAGTAGTACCGCAGTACTTGTACTGCGGTACCCGCAGTACATTTACTCCGGTAAATTGGACGGAAAATAGTGCGATAGTACTGCGATAGTACTGCGGTACTACTTTGGTACTACTGAGATACTACTGCAGTAGTACTGCGCAGTGCTGTAGTCGAGTCCACCCTGTCCGAGTCCGAGTCCGAGTCTGAGTCCCTGGAGTCCGAGTCCGAGTCCGAGTCCCGGACATCCGAGTCCCGAGTCCCGGACATCCGAGTCCGAGTCCGAGTCCGAGTCCCAACGGGAAAATCTTAATTTACAATTATTTTTATAACACATTACTTTCGTTATGATAAATGCCTTATGTTGAACTATTTATAACATAAATAGTTGTCTGGTTCATTGTAAACTTCCATTTGTCAGAGAATTTATATATTTTAACTCTTCTTACAGCAACAGTTATCTTCATAATATACACCATCAAAGAAATGACGGGGTTATTATATCTGCAGAAATGATTTGGGGCAATGTCAAAGGTTATTTTGACAGAGTATGAGACAAATTCAATTAAACAAAATTTAATGAAAAAAGTTCATAAAAAAGTGTGACAGACGGGACAAGAATTTAGTTTATTTTTGTTCACCCTAAATTTCCCCAAAATACTGTGGAAAAGGAACTGCTGCATATCTTTTCCTATTAAGGTAATTCACTGTCAAATGTATTAATGGGATATAACTTTATTTGCAAACAGTCAAGTTGCTGTAAAATAATCATTGTTAAAGTTAAGCATGCATTTCAGCAATTTTATTATCCTTTTAAGATCACAATTTTTAGCATAAAATATAAAATATCTGAAAATGTACGTGTTGTGCCATAAACTGTCAGTTATGAACATTTGATAACTACTGGACCCATGAGGCTAAAAGCCTAAAGTGATTTTAAGATTTGGTCCATTGTAGACATGTTCATGGAATTACCACAAGTTATTACAATCAGAGTATGTCAGTACTGGAGTATATGTATATTATACTGATAAAGAGAAAGGGATGCAACTTCACATTTATTTTAACAAAATGAATAGCAAATATTGTTGTGTATAATTGTAATGGTCGTGGGCGTTCTACAAAATTTAAATTTTGCTTGATGTTTTTTCTTTGTTGAACGATCAACAAAATCTCTATGGTCCGTATACCAAAATAGTATGACACGAGAAACTGAAGACATGATTGTCGAATGGACTGGTTGATTGAAGATGCAATGCAAACATCAGTCAGTATCATGCATGTCGATAGTTTTTTTTTTCGTTATTCGTCACACGCGCGCTGCCGCTGGTATAGCTAGCGTGCGCGGTAGCCTAGCCGAGGATAGCGTACTGTACTTGCACAAGTACACACCATGGTACGGCAGTGTTGGAGTCATACTTCTATGGTACACACATGCATTATTTTTACTGTATCGCTTAGTCGCTTCAGCTCAGGCTTTCGTAAATTAATTCACGTTCTGGCCGTAATACTTGACCGTGTCTTGCGTGTTCCAAAACATAAAACGACTAATCTCAACGTCTAGTTAGGCATATAATAGCTTGTTGAGGCGATGTTACGATCATTTTCCAGAATGCCAGTCAAGTGAGCAAGGTGCGCTAGAACAACAGGTTTGTTTTTGCTTGCGCTGGGTAATTTTATGAACTATAAATAAACGTGGAAAAACGGAAAAAATGCCGGTCTCGTTGCCGGTCTCGGCCCGATTTTCGCCCGAGTCACCAGTCACCATTGGTCGAGTCCGAGTCCAAGACCGAGTCTTTTAGGCTCGAGCCCGAGTCCGAGTCCGAGTCCCGAGAAATAGAGACTCGAGACCGGTCTCGAGTCCGAGTCCGGACTCGAGTCCTACAGCACTGATGGTTACTAATGAAATTAAAAAGGCTAAATATGAATATTATAAGGTTACATTTGATAATGACAAAGGGAATATGAAAGCTACGTGGAAAACAATCAATCATGCACTGGGAATACATTCAAGTAAAAATATGGCTGTAGATAACATAAATATAGATGGTGTAATTATTGATGATAAGAATGAAATTTCTGAACATTTTAATGACTATTTTGTTAATATTGCATTGAATCTTGCTAATGATATGCAATACTCTGATCGTGTTTTTAATCGAGACTTTGAATTTAATGAGCAAACTGCATATTTTACCCCAATAACTTGTAAAGAAATAATTTATATTGTTAGTGATCTAAAAAATGGAACCAGTACAGGATATGATGGAATTGATGTGAGTGTTATAAAAAAAAGTTATTCATATCATTTGTTCACCTCTTTGTTCAATTTTTAATTCTTGCATGTCACATGGTATATTTCCTGATAAAATGAAAATAGCTAGGGTAACTCCCGTCTTTAAAAATGGATCTATTGATGATGTTTCAAATTTTCTCCCAATATCAGTTCTTCCTTTTTGTCAGTTCTTTGTTTTTTGTCATTGAGTAATATTCTTTCAGATAATCAATATGGTTTCCGTACGGGGCGCTCTGCTACGATGGCACTTCTTGATTTTGTTCATAAAGTTTCAACTTATATTGATTCAAAAAACATACTATTGGTTTATTTCTTGATTTAAGTAAAGGGTTTGATACCTTAGACCATTCTATTTTGTTGAGTAAATTATATGATTATGGAATACGTGGCATTTTATTGAAATTATTTGAACATTATTTGTCGAACCGCTTTCAGTTTGTTTCTATAGATAATCATGATTCCTCTTTCAAGCCTATTCGATGCGGAGAGCCCCAGGGTTCAATTCTTGGTCCTTTACTCTTTTTGATTTATGTTAATGATATATGTAGTTCATCCAAACTTTTACAATTTATTCTCTTTGCCGACGACACCAGTGTGTTCATGTCAAGCGATAATATTGTTAACTTAGTAAGCGATTTTAATAATGAGCTTATTAAAGGGGTAGTTTAGTTTTGGTAAGGCTGAACTTAAGTAGCTAAAACCTGCACAGTAACATTATAAACTAATAGTTATAACTCCACCATGCTCGAAAGGTATACAAAATTACAAACGACTAAGTAAAAAACCTGTTATCATTCAAAAAGAGCCATTCAAACACAAGAGGGCGCTTTTTTAAAAGGCATTGGTTTCAACCATTTTTCATACAAAATTATGCATGTGATGTTTTATTGATATAATGATTAAATAGCGAGATCATCAACAACTATTAAAAAACGCTTTTGAACATTTTTGAAAAAGTGCAAGCATTTTTATTTTTTTTCTAAAAATCATCTAATTATTTGGGCCCCAAATAATTATAAGATCAGATATATTTATTGATATTTCAGCCGTTTCTGGGTCGATTTTTACCAAATAAAGTTTATTCTGCCATTAAAATTGCATGTTCTCTCAAATTCGACATTCAGTTTTTCATTACCTCACAAAAAAATTGTGATGTGCAGCGCCCTCTCTACCAAAACTAAACTACCCCTTTAAGTTGAATAATTGGCTAAAGAATAATCGGTTAGTTTTGAATATTAAAAAAACTCAATGTATGATATTTACTAAGAAAAAAATAGAAATTGATAATTTGATTGTTAAGATGGATAATCAGAATATACTTCGTGTTTCAATTGTGAAATTTTTGGGCGCATATATTGACGACAAATTAACTTGGCATGAACACATTGGTGTCGTGTGTAACCGAGCAGCAAAGGGTGTTGGTATAATTTATCGCCTAAGACATTTTCCAAGATGCATTCTAATTATGTTGTATTATGCTTTGATTATTTCTCATATTAATTAATGTAAAATAGCATGGTCTAATTGTAATGATTATCATATGCTAAGATTATTTTTACTTCAGAAAAAGGCTATTCGGATTATTTTTAATGCATCATATTATGCCCACACTACCCCAATTTTTAAAGAATTAAAACTCCTTACTGTTTATGATATTAATAATTTTAATATTGCAATATTTATGTTTCAAGGGGACTACTTCCTGTCGCTGTGTCATCTAAATTTGTGTTGAATAGCAATGTTCATTTTCATAATACTCGCAATTCTGCTAATTATCATTTACCAAAGATAAGAACTAATATTTCAAAAAATTCCATATTTTTTAAAGGCCCTGTTTTATGGAATCAAGTACCACCCGATTTGAAAAATTCACCTTCTCTCAATAGTTTTAAACGATGTTATAAATGTTATCTTTTGAATTTGTATTCATCCAATGATTGATACTGTTATGCTTAATATAAATTGTGAGCACTTTGTTATGTTACTGATTAATTGTTATGTTAGGTTTTAAATAGTTTTACATGATATTCTTATTAGGGGTCAACGTCTTATAAGGCTTCATGCACTTTTTGTTGACCCCACATTCTCATAAGTTGTACCCTTTGTGTTTGTAACTGTTTACTTGTTTTCTAAGTCTATATGTAAATGTATTATATATTTACTGTACATTGTATTGATGTTTTTTTTATGAAGAATTAAATAAATTGAAATGAAATGAAATGAAACAAATTTACAAAAGAGGTTTGTATTTAGTTGTTGATTATCTGTCTATCTAATCACTATTCCAACAAAACATCACATGCACAATATTTTATTATAAATGGTTTAAACCGATGAGTGTTTAGAGAGCGCCCTCGCAAGTTTTAACGGCTCTTTTTGAATTATAACAGGCTTTTTACTTAGTCATTTGTAATGTTTTATTCCTTTCGAGCATGGTGGCGTTATGACTATTAGTTTGTAATGTTATGGTGCAGTTTTTTGCTAACTAAAATTCAGCTTGACAACAACTGTACTCTCTTTGCCAGAACTCAACTATCCCTTGAGTTCTTATAACTCTACCATGCTTGAAAGGAATTCAAAATTACAAAAAGACTAAGTAAAAAGCCTGTTAGCATTCAAACATAGCCGTACACACTCAAGATGACGCTCTCTAAAAACTCATTGGTTTAAGCATTTTAAACAAAATACAGTGCATGTGAAGATTCGTAAAAATAGTGATTCGATAGCGAGGTAATCAACAACTATTAAAACATTTCTTTTGAAAAATTTTGAAAAGAGGAAGAATTTAATTTTTTTCAATTTACGGTTGGTTCGAAATAATCTAAGACTTGTGGGGCTCCACATTTTGATTAAAATAGTTACGTTGTGGATATTTCAGCCATTTCTTGAAACGATTTTGATGACATGAAGTTTATTCTGTCATTAAAATATTATGCTCTTTCAAATTTTACACTCAGTTTTTCATTATCTCACAATTTTTTTTAAATTATGTGTAGCGCCCTCTCTACCACAACTAAACTATCTCTTTGATATATTATGAAAATGTAATGAATGTTGATACAAATAATATAGCATTTAAGAACCAATTGGGTTGTTTGTTCTACATCATCGACAAATATTTGTTGTAATCTCCTTGCGAGCATGAGCATGGAAATTCGAATCACCCTAAGAATAGTTGTCATTGCTCATGCCAAATACGCTATCTGATAGCGCTAACATTTCTCTTTGATATATTATGAAAATGTAATGAATGTTGATACAAATATATAGCATTAAAGAACAATTGGGATGTTTGTTCTACATCATGACCAAATATTGTTGTAATCTCCCGTGCGAGATGAGCATGGAAATTCGAATACCCTAAGAATAGTTGTCATTGCTATGCAAAATACGCTATCTGATAGCGCTAACAGATCCAACGTTTAGTAAACCGACATCTGCTACAATGAGGACTGGATCGTTTTCGTTTTAACCCATCGTTTTTGAGTGAACCGAAATCACCGTAATGGTGATATTTTACAGTACTCACAAGATATTCTTTAAAGAGCCATGAGCCTCCAAGGATCGGATGATTATTATTTGCGTGTCTGGTTACCGACAATCAGGTTCGTGACTGAAAGCGTGGTGAGTCGGGGACATGACTTCTTCACTGCATCGTTGAATGACGAAGTTGTGTCACCTCCCGGTATATACGTTTCACTTGTACCTCGTATGTGTAGTTCAAGGAGATTGGTGAACCCGGAGCACATTTTTGCAAAGGCGGCTGGTTCTTCTTCATCGTCACGAAATGTGATTGTAAGTTTCTCCACTCTTGGGCACAGCGTGTGTAGCTGGAGGCCCGATTTACAAGAGAAGTCTCGCCGATTCGTCATCCACGTGACAGCTCCACCACGGTACTACTTGGGTAGATATCTGTTAAGCATATGATACAATTGGAAACTAAAAATAGTGTACCAATACCACCTAACACGACAAATAGTGGCCGTAATATGATATGAGGATGAGAAGCCAGTTTTACGGTTACGTTCGGGAGAAACCGAAGTATCAGGTTGCCATCATTTGCGAGTCGCGGTTACATCTGGTCTGTCTATGTAGTTATTAAAGAGTAAGCTATAAAGCAAAATTATTATTTAATTTTTGGCCCTAATTTTTAGGAAATGAAAAACAGGAGATATATACATCGTGTTATTGAATCAAGAAACTGGAATATTACCAAATTACTAAGACGACGACAATGACCACTCTTTCGAAACAAAGGAAGTCACAATTTTGGGAAGGGCGAAAAAGTGATTTGAACGAGGATAAAGCACAAATAGTGAAGCCACTGAACAAAAAAAAAGGGAGTGGTGGCGTGACGTTTCCTGCCCATTACTGTAAAATGGCCAAAAAAGCCGCAAGTCCGTGGGCAAAACGTTGCCCCACAAATAAAGACATTTTCCAGATGTTTTTGTTCATTACAAAAAAATATTAACTTAGACCGGATGAATTATAATCTACATTAACTTAAAAAGATACGTGTATTAATGAAAGTACGTGTTGATAGATTGTACGCTGTATAGGACTTATGAAGTCATATGAAACGAACAATTACACGCCAAAGGAAAATGGAATTAATGCTCGTATTTCGAGGCTCCGGGCCTTCGTGGTTAGGCAAGTATCCACCCTCTAACCTGGCTGTCGTTAAACTGTTTTTAAAAATATTTTAGCCGATTCGTTTGACAGCAAGCCCCCCCCCCCCCCCCGGGGGGGGGGGGGGCGTTTGACCGCAATTTTCCCGATTGCTCGGCAACGTGTGAAGGTGGTCGCACAAAGGGGCCCGCTTTCTATTACATAAGGACCACTATTCGATATCATAGAAGTCGACTTGTCATTTGGGTCGCTATACATAATTTATAAACGGGTTCACTATTTATGAGTATAATGATTAACTGGTTGGCATATACTCCGTAAAAGCGCGTTTGCATATTTGGCACAAAGTGTTGTAATGGCTCGACTCGACTCGACTTGGGCCCCCTTCTACGACTCGACTTTCATATGCCCATTTTCCATAATATCATTTACCATACATATTCCCCTTTTTAAACAGTTCTTAGATCAAAATGCTGTTTATTTCTTGTATATATATCCATATTATTGTATATAATAGGATTGGCAGACTTTTCTTCATAAAATCTACATTTCTTCATTCTTGCCAAACTTTTAAGATTTCAACATAAAATGGCGGTATATTCTTAAAATCCATTTTTACTAGTATCATAATTACATTAAACAAAAACCGTCCCCATTTTTAAACAACAAAAATAAAATGATGCCATCCAGTCAGATAACTCTTCCCCATTAAATAACGCTTTAAACACATTGACACGTTGACTTTTTAAAGATATCTCGAAATTATTCATCCTCAGTCCCCCATGATTTATAATCTTGGTACAATATTTTCCTTTTTATCCTATCTTTCCCTCCCCACACAAATTCAAAAGATAAACTTTTAACCCTCCTTAAAAATAGCACGTGGGTCCTACTATTAAGGAGGAGAATATAATTCAATTTTGAAAGAACATGTATTTTTAACAACTGAATTCGCCCTCAAATAGTGAGATCTCGCTGTTTCCACCAGCCAACTAGACGTTTTATTCTACTCAATATTTCTTGAAAAATGAACTCCCAAATTGTTTATTTCCTCCACAAAATGTCCAAACAAAAGTGGACCAGGATTCTTCCCCCTCATTACCTAACCAAGTATAATTTGTTTTTTTCTTCATTCACTTTAAACCACTAACTTTTTCAAAGATTTTTCAAGGATCCTCTTCAATTTTCCTATCGAATTAGCGTCTTTTAACAAAAATGATTTATATCATCAGCATACATAATTTACTTAAATTCTCTGTCCCCAAATTTAATCTCATGTATTTCCCCATTCCTCTTATAACTCTAGCCAAAGTTTCAATTACTAAAACAAACAAGTATGGAGAAAGAGGATCTCCCCTGTCTGACCCTTGCTCTATTTGAAAATATCCAGTTGACTGACCTCCATTCATGACGCAACTACAACCATCATTATATAACACTTTCACCCATCTACAAATTCTACAAATCTACAAATTGCGAAACGCCATCAAAGGCCTTCTCAAAATCCACAGCAATTAAAAATCCAATCGATTTATTCCTAGAATAAAAAACACATATCATCTATTAGCCGCACTGCCTCCCCAATGTTTCTATTTTTTAAACGTACCCAACCTGATTATGATGAATAATTTCTTCTATAGCTTCCTTTATTCTTTTTGCCAAAACTTTTGATAAAATCTTATAATCTACATTTAAGAGTGTTATTGGTGTATAATTCTTCATATTGCATCTTTCCCCTCCCTTTCAATCAGTGTAATAACCCCTTGCCTTTGAGGAATTAGACAATTTCCTTTTATCGAATGCTTCATTCAAAGCTGCTACAACCATTCCCCCCAAAACAGGCCAAAAGGGTGTATAGACAATTCTACACTTTAATCCGTCATTACCTGGGGACTTATTACATGGTGCATCTCTTTTATTACTTCAAACACTCCTCTTTATTTAAATTATCCTTCACGAAATTCTTGATTTTTCTTTACAATAATTTTGGAAAATCATTAAAAAATCTATCAAATTCCCATTTTCATTTTCCTTTAACCCAAATAAAGTTTAATAATAATTTCTAATATCTCTAATTTCCCCCTTTATCTTTAATTATCTCCCCTCTGCCATTACACATTTCTTTAATAAGCTGCTTAAAGTCTTGCCATTTCTTTTGCATCATCCTAATGCCATATGGCCCGAGAACGCACCTTTAATCCTTGACGAGAAACATCATACAAATTTTCTAATTCCATTGTCTTTAATTGAATCTCATCGCTTATAATTTTCAAAGATGTGTTCACTAATTGTTTTTTCTACCTCTCTAGATCCCTTTCTCTAAACTTTCAATCTGATTATTCTCCTCTTTGTTGCCTTTTCCGCGAAAAACTTATAATATATTCTCTAATCTTCATTGTCATAAAAATCCAAAAGGCAACTTTATCCAAAATTCAGGTTGCCAAATTTCTCTAATTCAATAATTTTTGTATTCATTCCTTCCACAAAAATTTTTATCCACACAAAGACTATTATTAAGCTTCCAGTAAGCCTTCCAAAAATATAATTATCTACTAAATTACTAAATTGTAATCTAATCGCCGAATGATCTGAGTGATCGATACTATAATATCACGACATTTTGTACAAGATTTCCCAATTTAGATGAGAAAAACCAATAATCTAATCTACTTTGAACCACTGGTGATCTTTGTCTAAATGTATATTGTCTCTCTTATGGTTTCTTCTTCCTCCAAATATCTACTTAATCATATTTACTCAAAAAACTAATAAAAAGACTCTTAAATGTAATATTTTTAAAAGCCTATTCTTGTCCCGTCATAATCTAAATGTCTTCATTCATAATAGTATTAAAATCACCCCCAAATATCAATAAAAAAATCCCGTTCCATCATGCGATAAATGCATTTATCTACAAATCAATTTGTAATGTTTCTTTATCACGCGTAGTAAAATTAACAATTTCCTATAATATTTTCTGACCAGATATTTTTCCTTTAATACAAATATAACGGCCTTCTGCATCCTTAACAATCATCCAAGCATCCAACTCCCGAGTTAAAAGCACCAACCCAACCCTAACACACACACAGAAAAATATACCCACACAGACATACATATCGTCGTGCATTTCACGAATTGACACATACCACCAAAATCGCGTTCAAAGTCGATTTTTAGTTTTATTCATTTTTTATATCTATAAACCGTCTTTCATTTGCCAATATTTCAGAATGTAATTTTGCCTAATTAGTGAAATAATTAAGATATACCATTTTCACGAACCCCGAAAATCCCAACAATAAATTCCACGAAGTGACACACGCGCGCGTTACCTTGACGATATGGAGAGGTCAGTTTACGTTCTGTGATTCCGACTAGACGGGAATTCCACGAAGTGACACACCCATTGATCCAGTTGTTACTGACTCCCAAAATTTGCACCAATAACCAACAAAATAATTATCCCCGATTTTGAGCGAGGTGCCATTGGCTGTAGGTTGGTAAGATATTAATGTTAGCTTGAAAGAGTGTTAATTTGGAGGCAAATTCACAACTGTCCAGAGTATTGCCCCACCTATGAGTTTTTTGTGCAGAGTCGGTGGTGTAAAGGTGAGTCTGACTCTGAGAAGAAAATAATGAAGTATGATGAGTACCTGGGTCGAAGCAATTTAAATCAAAGAACATTATAAAGTGGCTTATTATGTATGACAATATTCATATTTGATTTACTATCAATATCTAACTTGGGATCATCAATTGTAATTTGTATTTGTACTTGCGCCCAAGCGAAGGTCAAGCACAAGCATAGGCGCCGGAAGTGTGGGGGAGGGGGGGCGGCTGCCCCCCCCCCCCCAATCCAAAAAGTGGTGGGGGCAAAACACGTTTTTGCCCCCCCCCACCCCCCCAATAAGCCCCCCCCCCCCCCCCCTAAAAAAAGAAAACAAAAACAGGAAGAAGAGTGGGAAAGAAAAAAATAAAATCGTATGAGCCAATACTTGTTAATTCCAACGTTTAAAAACTAATTCACCTACATCTATTTTAAGTTTCGCTGCGCGCTTCGCGCCGCAAACAAATTAATCTCAGTTTGTTGTGTAACTTGCGTATGGTACATCTGGGGTGGGTTTTTCTAGTATACCGGGCCACGTAGTTTCTGTATAGGGCTGCCATTGCTCTCCCCCCTCTGGCTCTTCCCAGCACTCGGTCGCTTCGCTCCCTTCGGGACTCATTTTTGCTGTAAGCTATGATGTTGGATCATACATAATGTACCATATGCTTTATGTTTGTATGCACCAGATTGCACCAATTCAAGTATATCAATGCAAAATCTTCCCCCGTCGGAGGGGGATACCCCTCCCAAAACCCTCCCCCTCTGGCTCTCCCCAGCCCTCGGTCGCTTCGCTCCCTCGGGACTCATTTTTGCTGTAAGCTATGATGTTGGACCAGAGCCAGAGCCAGAGACGGCTGAAATGTAGACAGATAATTTAACAACTGAAAATGGTTCGGAACACAGGATGAAAATGAGAACACGAAAAGAAAGATATCAGCACTTGTGAAACAAAGAAGACACTATTTACAAGTAATATAGTAAGTGATAAAACAGAAGTCAAAACAGTTTCACATCTTACTTAGAAAGCTGATGACTGATGGGCTAAAGAAAACTGAAATAAATAAATGAAGTAACAATAGTATTTGTGTCATTGAAAAGTTAAAGATATTTATTAACTAGTCCGTGCTAGATGTCATTTTTTCATAGGTTTGGAATCCACACAGTCCAGAAAATAAATGTAGTTATAGAAGTACACAATAAGATTTACTTGATTAAACAACTTGATACAAATTGAATAAGTAACATGACAGATTTATCTTCAGATATGGAAAATGATGGAATATTGAACACAAATTTCAAGATGAATTTAGATAGATATTTAATATAAATTTCAAAATAGATCAATAATAATTTGTTTGTTGTTGTCTATTTTGATGGATGTAAAGTATAATATTTTGCCTTTTATTATTGACAGGCTCTAGACTAGTGGAACAGCGGATGAAGATTTGAGGTCACTAGCACTTGAACAATGGTAAGAAACTGATAATCAATTATTGTGGCAATTCTCAGTTCTGTCTAATTTTTAAAAGCTCATGTTCTACCTTTAATATTATATAAATGTATAAATGTCCAGATGTTATTAGGAGTCAGATGAAGTGATAACAAGTTGGTTAATGGTTTAATTTGTTGTGTTATTCTGAAAATATTAAAAGGCAAAGACACCTCCTTGTCAACTCATTGCACATGAACACAATATTTGGAACACCATGAATTTCTTCTAATCAATACAAAACAAAAAATACTTTCAGAGGGTAACAAACATGTAAATAATTTGAATAATATGTTTCTTCCGTTTTGCCTGTTTTATATAGACAGGTTTTAATTATTTTGGGTATACACGAATGGCACACTATTCAATGTTTCTTGAGAATGTGTGTTTTTGTTGACGTTTATTACATGAATTTTTTTTCAGCACAAGAAAATGCAAGCTTTCTGATTTTTGGAAGATCATAGAAGTGTGCAACAGTGCCTAAAAGGAAACGGTCTAACAGATACTAATTTAGTTCGGAGTTTGTTTAGATATAATGTAAATGGTCGGTATAATGATTGATGACACTTTTGGTTAAGCTCGTTTGTTATGTTATTCCCAAAGCTGTGTACTTAAAGTATGGAAAAAATTATCATTCGGTCACGGTAGTTCAAAAGCTTGCAAGCATAATGACACATAGCTTTTGGTTGAGTTGAGGATTGGATTGAAGACTCCACAAAAGGGCTTTTTATTAAGCTTTTGCCTTCTAAAAAAAACAAAGGCGACTTAAAGGAGCGTTGAGTATTGCTATTTTCCGAAGAAAAAAAATAATTGTAACTGATTTGGCCTGATTTCAATTCCACGTGAAACATCATACAAAACATGGGAAATAATAATAATTCCCATTCAAATGCTCTCATTGTTGTGAATTTGCTTTCAAAATATTATATAAAAGTGATTGTCACCGGCAATCAGATTTGACAGGTCCTCCTAATACGGGACTGAAAATGAATATTGTTTGTGCACGCTAATTGTGCTTAAAACTATACAATATGATACCGGTACTTACCACCGACTTCACTCTCCAATATGTGATCCAACCTATCGGGTGCGATTAAAATTATGATTTTTCCCCTCCATTCGCTACAAAATCCGTGATTTATGCACCTCCTAGACTCTCCTCCGTGTGTTAGCGCGACTCAAACTGAGAACTTCCCAAAGCCAGAACATACCCTGTGCGAGGCTCTAACCAACCTATCCTCATACTACAAGTAGCAACTATTCGAAGGCCTAATCCGACCAAAACTCAAGTACGCGCCTTGCATCTAAAGAATTTGCATGCAAGCCGAAACTGAAGATCACAATTGCCATGGAACCAGACTAGAACTCTAAGACAGACATGTCTGTCTATCTAAGGGTACATTAGTCACCTTAGATACATCTGAGCGCAGCAGTGTGTGAGTGTGGTCAAAGCATAAAAACCATGAACCACCTGCCTAAGTTATGATTTAGTTACAGGGAATGTGCACAATCAAAGATCTGGCAGAGGCCTACGACGTAGCGTTCAGCTTTGCCCAACCATTGGCAACCTATCGTCTCTCTCCCATACAGCATGCTACCTTCAAATGCACTTCAAACAAGTGCATTGTATGTAAGGACCACATCCTCAGGCCAAGTTAAAGTGACTCTACACGAACCATTTAAAACGCACCAAAGGCACATCACATGCACCACCACAAATGGTGAATATCTTATCACCTGCAGGTCACATCTGATTTATTATAATACAGCTACATGGTCTAGTTTGGATTGTGAATGTAC
>JBAMJV010009594.1:0-24687 GCA_037951105.1 Echinarachnius parma
TTATGATTGAATTGAAAGCGTTCCAGAACGCTTTTCGATTGTTTGTAGGCAAAATGAATGGGTAACGGTAATAAAATCTTACATTGATTTTTACTTTTTCCACTATAATAATTTCCACTAGTTTCCACTATAATATATAAGTGAACATTTATTTCCATAAAACACATATTCGATGAAACGCATCACTCTGAAGAATTTCACAATAATATTGGAATAATATAATGTATATAAATTAATTTAAATATCAATTTCGGAAAAAAATCTTATGGAGCAAGTGGATCACTTTAAATGATTCACTACATTAATGAAGAGCTTTCTTCCAAAAGGCGCTATATCCATTTTTTCAACTTTCGAGGAAAACAGGTTTCTTTGCCCAACTTTGTACACGTGTCTATGGGAATATAAAAATTGAACTTTCTATATTTTGATTTTGAGTGAGTAATTTGTCGTAATTTGTCGTAACGATATATCGTTAAAGGTAGTGTTGAGTATTGGTATTTCCCGAAGTGCCCCCCGATATTTTTTGGTGAGGGTAACAAAAAACTGACTGTCAAATTCGAAAGAACATACAATTTTAATGACAGAATAAACTATATTTGATCAAAATCGGTTCAGAAACGGCTGAAATATCCATAAATATATTTTTTATTCAAAATGTTCTTCACTGGCAATCACCGGGCGATATTTAGACTTTTTAGAAAAATTTCAAAAATGCTCGAAGACTACTTTGAAAAAAATCAGAAAAGATTTTTAAAAAGTCGTTGATGTTATCTCTATTGAATCATTATTTTAACAAACATTTAATGCACAATTTTGTATGAAAACAGGCTAAAATCAATGATTTTTTTTTAAATAGCGCCCTCTTGAGTTGTAACGGCTCTTTTAAAAAATAATAACAGGGGTTTTACTTAGTCGTTTGTAATTGTGTATACTTTTCGAGCATGGTGAAGTTATAACTGTTTCTTTGTACCGCAATGGTGCAGGTTTTGGTTACTTAAGTTAAGTTTGACCAATACTCAACTATCCTTTCACTCAATTTTGTATGGAAAGTGGATTTAGCGCCTTTTGGAACTGAGCTCTTCATTTATGATTTACACCAAGCGCACTCCGCGGGATGGCCTCAGCTTCGCTCGTTTAATTGAGTGCATCCAAGCATCGACTTACTGGGAAATCCTCCATAATAAAAGTCATGAATAATAATTGGCCGCATGGTCTGTACACATTTTTGTTTAAATGGTAATTTATTTCAAGATTCCCACATTTCAATGGGATCTACAGTCTGATCTCTATTGATGAATATTACACTTATGGTCCTTTATGAGACGGATGAATGCAAGACATGAACGTCTCAAAATTAGAATTATATTGCAACTTAATGATGATAATAATAATATTAATGGTGGCTACTTATACAGGTGGCCCCAAAAAAATGAAAAACCGATACCAAGAACAGTCATTTTGGTCGAGTAGTTTTTTGTTTTAGGGGCGCTGTGTGTTGCAACATGTCAGGTTCCTATTTTTGTCAATTTTTACCAAGTCAGTGCCTGATAAATCGCACTTCCTGCCCGTCATAGGGTAGAACAACTATGCCCATTCTCTCGGCACACAGATGTATGCACACTAACAATGGCGCGCGCATTGCTCATTGTTCGATGGTATTGCGGGCAGTAAGTGCGATCTATCAGGCACTCACTTGGTAAAAAATGACAAAAATGGGAACCGGACATGGTGTCACTCACAGCGCCCTAAAACAAAAAAAAATACACAACCAAAATTACTGTTCTTGGTATCGTTTTTCATTTAAAAAGACACCATATCCGATGAACATAACCATGTTGTTACTATATTTTGGAAAGTGCCCCGTTCCGTTTTGTTTTCGGCCACTTTGTATAGCGCACGTTCCGTCTTTCGACGCTCGCGGCGCATCACTATTGTTACCCCGGTCATCGGATACATATTGCACTCAATCCAGCACACATAATGCACATTTTCCACTCCATGGGGAGCATTAGAAAGTGTCTTCTTATGTCAGTGACCATGATCGAACTTGTCCACCATAATGACGTCATCAACACGATGTCCTGTTGTCCATCTTATCACCGTGGTTCGCACTCAAGTTTATGAATTAATAAGTATTTTTAAAAGTAGGTTTCAAATTGTGTCCGAACTTGCACTAATCAAAGAGGGTCTGTATGTATGTATGTGTGTGTGTGCGCGCGCGCGTGTGTGTGTGTGTGTGTGAAATTAGATCAAAAGTTTCGGGATATATAGGAATGTTAATTGATTTAAAATCTAGGCATATGTATGAATATTTAGTAAAAAATCTTCAAAAGGAATATAATTTGTGTATTGGGGATGGACATACTAATTTTGATTTTAGTAGTGAAGAATTGAAGAATATATTTTTAAGATTAAAGAGCGCAGTTTTGGGGGGTAAGTTGAGAGAATTTAAATATAAATTATTGCATAGGGCATTATATACAAAAGAACATTTATTTAGGTTTGGATTTATTATTGATAATTTATGCTCTTTTTGTAAAAATGAGATTGAGACATATTCACATTTATTTGTTAAATGCTTATACGTACAAAGGTTTTGGTTAGATATAATAGAATATTTTGATTTGATTGAAATTAGGAATGTTGATTGGAAAATAATTTTGGTAGGATTGGCAGGTAGATCGTATAGAGTTAAGTACTGTAACTCTATTATCTTTTGTTAAAATATACTATTTACTCTTTTAGAATAAAAGGTGTACTTCCTTCTGTACGGAAAGTACAGAAAATTATTTTGGATTATGAAGAAAAAAAAGTTGCTATTAAAAAGGGTAAATTAAGGGTTCACTTACAAAAATGGGAACACCATAAAATACATGTAATATGATTAATTTTATTTTGTTAGTATTATAGGGAATTTGTTAATTATTATTAAGGTTTTGGGTCTCTACTCTCTTTAGTTGAATGTGACAGCTTTCTATATTGTTAATTAATTACTCTACGTTGAAATGAAAACGAGCAGATATACTGGAATGGGTGTCTGAGGTATGTGTGTGATTGTGGTGTGATTGGTGGTTGGGTGGGGATGGGTTTTTTCTTGGGCTAAAGGGGGGGGGGGGGGGGGGTAAAGGAGCATGTTTTAGTTCCTTTTTTCTTTAGTTATATAACCCCCATATTGTTTATTCCATGAAGTCAGGAAATTGAATATACAGTTGATTTGTAATTGTTTATGTATGTAAGGTAACCATTTCTACTTTCGTTCATTATAATTGTATATTTTGTTAATTATGATTATT
The DNA here is from genome assembly GCA_037951105.1 of Echinarachnius parma. Taxonomy (NCBI): domain Eukaryota; kingdom Metazoa; phylum Echinodermata; class Echinoidea; order Clypeasteroida; family Echinarachniidae; genus Echinarachnius; species Echinarachnius parma. The sequence continues at coordinate 3,294 of JBAMJV010009594.1, forward strand.
CAATTGTAAATGTTATATTTGGAGGAATAAAAATCACATACATTTTTTTTATGTGTGTGTGTGTGTGTGTGCGTGTGTGTGTGTGTGTATGTGTGTGTGTGTGTGTGTGTGTGTGTGTGATGTGTGTGTGTGTGTGTGTGTGTGTGTGTGTGTATGCGTGTGTGTGGGTGCATGTGTGTGTGTGTGTGTGTGCGCGCGCGTGTGTGTGTAGTATGTGCGTGGGTGTGTTTGTGTTTGTGTTTGTGTTTGTGTGTTTGTGTGTTAGCACTAACATCAAAACTAGTCTTAGAATGGAACTAAGCAAGTGTGTGTGTATAAATCATTATGCGCCCTGATATTTGGAGATATCCACTGAGATGGTGTTTACCAGATTATATATGGACCTGTCTTCCATCCGACCCGTATATCGATTTTAGATATCGGTTACTCACATAGGATAGATAGAGGACACGACGGTTGACCATACGCAACGTGCGGATAATTTTAACGTCTTATTATGCACAGAGGACAAAACGGTTGACCATACGCAACTGGAGGATGCTCTTAAACCCTCTTATGGTGTAGAGGGATTTTAAAGATTATGAAGCTAGCGCACTTCTTCTGATCGCGATCGATGGTCGTTTCATCCCTTTTCATCATCCTAGCCAAATATAAAACCCTACGATCTTGGCCTATATAATTATCCAGGAAAGAAGAAGCCCCCCCCCCCCCCCCCCACACTGACGCCACTAAACTGGACCAGTTAGGCACCCTGTCGATGACTCTAACGGCTGTCCGTCAGACCTGTCCGAGCGTGGTCGAGATTCCTTCCATTTGCGCTAGTCTTGCTTGTCAACGTGCGAACTGATTTTTCATATGTCTCCATATTATCATGTAAGCCATACCGACTACTATACGTTAGGGATATTGCGGTTATACCTCATATCACCCATCTCAGTTTACGCCTTTTAACAATTGATTTTACAAACTATTATTTATAAATTAATTATAAACAAAATCTTCTTTAAATTTGTTTAAAAAAAATTCAGATAGTAACTATTCGTATAGTCTGATAATTGACGGGAGGGTACGTTCTTTTTGTTTCTGTATTTTGTTCTCTCGTGTTTTTTCTTCGTCAAATTATGGGGAGGTGGGGGGCGTGCCCTTCGTGACCCCCGCTGCTAAGCCACTCTCTTCATGCAGTTCTAATCCTACAATGACAATTGCAATTATAGCTCGATTATCAAATCCATGAGTATTCAAGAAAAGAACTAAGAATTGTGAATTGAGAGCTTAGAATGCAGAAACTATGATGACATGTATTAAAAGAAAAATAAGCAAATGGAGATGAGAAGGCTTAATGCATTAGAGGACGGAAGCAGAAATGGACAAGATAATGAAGATGGTATAATGAAGATGGAGATATACGCGCTTATCTCCATTAAACAAAACAAAACAAAACAAAACACTAACTGGTATTTATTTTGCGAAATGCCATCTTCAATCTCCTCGTAAAATTCGTCCCACTTTATCCGTGATATGTAGCATTATTATGGAGATTTGATGCGGCTGCCCTAATTCAGGCCGAGTAGGAATCAGTAACCAAGCCTTACCAAGGCTCTTCCAACAGGAGCGACTGGCTTGCTCTGACTTAAGCCCGGCGCAGACAGAGCCGACTAAACCCGATCCGACTGGTTTAAATCAGGCTAGAGTTGGGCCCGGTCGGTCGGAGCAGATTCATCGCGTTGAATCGGCCCCAACTGGCATCCGACTGTCTCTCGACTGGCAAAATGTGTGTCGCGAGGCACTGAAAACTGAGCCGATCGGAATGACAACCAGTCGAGTCGGCTCTGTCTGCGCCGGGCATTACGTGCTATATAGAGGTGAAAGATTACGGTGGTCAATGGTCGGGAAAGCCGCCTGTCAGAGGCTGTAACTTGGTGCAATGGGACTGAATTGGGTGGAGGGGGTGGGTGGGGCACGAACATTATTGGGGGCACACATGACATTATGGATAATTATCTTAATTTTTTTCAAAAGATTTCCCCCTTATGTTTGATAGTTATTTTTTGTGTGTGTGTAAATTATTGGGTGGGGCACGTGCCGCCCCACTCTCTCGTAGCTCGAGTGTGACGCCAATCATATAATATGCTATAGGAAATGATCTTATCTTGTCACCTTTAATGAATCGAAGCGAACTGTGTATTGGATATGAATGATACAATGCAATACTGTCTTTGGACATGGAATAATCTTCTTTTGTCAGTCTGAATATATATATAAGAAAAATGTATGCATGTCATTGGACACAATGTACACGATATACAATGCGCTCATAATCTTCGAATTTGAAAGAATCTTTCCTTGTCACCTTGAATAGTCAGAATAAATGTAATATGTCTTTAGACATTATGGTAAAATGCAGTGATGATTGTTTAGAGTGGCAAATGCACTCACTTCACCTTTTATTTAGATCGCAAGCATAATTTGTTATTATATTCCTCCGGCTATGTTACCAAGTATAATCTTCAACCAACTGTTATGTTTATGGTGGCAGCTATGATTTTAGCTATATTACTATTACGTTTGGATGTATATTTGTATTATCTTTAAATTAAAACGTAATTAAATAGCTTCAAAGATAAACTCATATTAAAGGGATATTACAGCTCTGGTCAAACAAAACTAAAACAGTGACTAAAACTTGTCTGTATATCATTAACCAAATAACGGTTATATAATTCAATGATGCTTGAATGGAAGAAAAACATACACACGGCTAAGTAACAGGGCTGTTTTCATTCAAAAGGCAGCTATTAACACAAGAGGGCTTAACAAATCAAAGTCATGGCAATACCGGAGTCAAACACTTTCGATTAAATTAATTAACTATATTCATAATTTTAGTTTATTTGTTTACTTATCTATTCATGTAGCCACTGAATTTAAAGAATACGAATACGCTACAATTCGAAAGCGTTCAATTGTATCAACACCATTTTACGTAAGAAGTATTGGATGGTGTTGTATACAATTCAAGTACTTAATAAGTTTCTGATTAAAGTATAATACATAAATTATATTGTAACCACGTTAGGATAGACATGTACGTAATCAGACAGTGTGCGAAAGAGCCATCCTAATTCAATACTTAGAATCTATAAGCTTGTTAGATGATACCCCAACAATCACATAATTAGAATATAATCAGGCCCAGCCAAATTACGTAAGCGGAATTCATTAGACCGTCTTCCCGTATGTATTAATCTAAAAAGTACCACGTAGAATGTAATGAGCAGTTGGCTGAAAAAAAAAGGGGGGGGGGGAGGGTGGGGTAGTCATGATACATATACATAATTGATTTCCCTTTGCTGGTTGATTCCTCAATAAGTTAGTTTATGTGTTGCTGGTCTATTAACTTTGTGAAAATTCAATCAAATTCACTTGGAGCTTCACACTTCTCTTATACCTTGTTGTTTGGCTTATCATATGGTAGCAGAATAATTAAATGAGTTTTAGTTTGTCCAATGTCTCCTAATCATGGAGATATTTAAGGTTGAATTTTAAACCGTCTGTAGACGTTTTCGACCGTCAGCCAAGAGTATCCGAATTCGGAGACTAAATCATCCATAGTGTCCGAATTCGGCTACTTCTCGAGAATCTTCCAGTGATATTGGTATATTATTGAAGTCTGAAATATCACTTTTGGGAAAGAATATAAAGTTAATGGGATCCCTTTAATGTTATTTCAGTGGCACATGGCGTGGTCCGGAATATTGGGGACACATAGGCGCCGGAAGTGGGGGGGGGGGGGGGGGGGGGGGGCAGGGTTTGGTGGCCGCCCCCCAATCCAAAAAGTGTGGGGGGGGGGGGGCAAAACGTGTTTTTGCCCCCCAAAAAAGCCCCCCCCCCCCCCTCAAAAAAAAAAAGAAAAAGAAAAAGAAAGAAGAGTGGGAAAGAAAAAATAAAATATATGAGCTAAGACTTTAAAAACTAATTTATACATCCATTTTAATTTTTCGCTGCGCGCTTCGCGCGCGAACAGATTATCTCAGTTTGTTGTGTAACTTGCGTATGGTCTGGGGTGAGTGCAGGGTTGCCAACTCTCACGCATTTGGCGTGAGACACACGCATGATTTTACCCCTTTCTCACGCTCTCACGCTGATCTTTAAAAATCTCACGCCCAGGCATAAAAATGATAACAATTAAAGATTATAGAGGTTTTCATTTAGTTTACATATAACAAAACCGAGCGCGAGATGCGTCTCGTAATTAAGTAAACCCAGGGTCATGTTATATTCTATGAGCTTTTGCAGCACCATGCGCACCCCGGCCGCCACACCTAGCATTAAAGGGATAGTTGAGTTTTGGTAAAGAGAGTACAGTTTTTGTCAAACTGAATTTTAGTAACCCAAACCTGCACAATTACATAACAAATTAATAGTTATAACTCTACCATGCTCGAAAGGAATATAAAATTACAAATGACCAAGTAAAATGCTTGTTATCATTCAAAAAGAGCCGTTAAAATTCCAGAGGGAGCTCTCTGAAAACTCATCGGTTTCAACCATTTAAACAAAAATATTCCGCATGTGATGTTTTGTTGAAATAGTGATTAGATAGAGAGATAATTAACAACTATTTAAAAACCTCTTTTGCAAATTTTTGAAAAGAGGAAGCATTTTTTACATTTTGTTAAAGGCTGGTTCAAAATGATTGAATACAAATTGCTATATTTATGGATATTTCAGCCATTTCTGAACCGATTTTGATCAAATAAAGTTTATTCTGTCACTAAAATATTATGCTCTTTCAAATTTTACACTCTGTTTTTCATTATGTCACAAAAAAATGTTTTGTGTGTAGCGCCCTCTATACCAAAACTCAACTATCCCTTTAACGGCGCTCTGAAATTCGAAAGCCGCTGGCCACTGCACTACGGGCGTGATTGTCAGGCCAGGCCCATCCCTGCAATTAAGTCAATACATTCTTTGTTTTTTCGAATCATGACATGTTAACTCGGATTCTAAATTTCCTTCACAGGTATGGCATTAACGTGCACCAAATTGCACCATTTTAAGGATTATAAATGCAAAATCTTCCCCGTGGGAGGGGGATACCCCCTCCCAAACCTTCCCCCTCTGGCTCTGCCCCAGCACTCGGTCGCTTCGCTCCCTCGGGACTCATTATTGGCTGTATGTTGTTGGATCATACATAATGTTGCATATGGTTTTTGTTGGAACAATAATATGTGTGTTGGGGTGCATATTTATTAGTGTGTCAATTATTTGTTTTCTTCGTGAAAAGTATATTAAAACTTTCTGGTCGATTAAATCATAACACGCTTTCCCAGATACAGTTAATCTTAAGCCCGAATTTCCTATCTAGGTATGCACCAGATTGCACAATTTCAAGTCCAAAAATGCAAAAGCTCCCTACCGTGGGAGGGGGGACACCCCCCTCCCACACCCTCCCCCCGCTCAGTCGCTTCGCTCTATCGCAATGTCTCACTCTCACCTCTGGCACAAAGTTGGCAACCCTGTGAGTGTGGTTGGGCATGAGCCCCTACAAAAAAAAAAATCATGAGCCCCCTTGGGTGTTTGCCCCCCCCCCCCCCCCCAATCCAAAACTGCTTCCGGCGCGCCTGTGGGGACACACTCTATATGTAGTTCTTTTTTTTTTTTTGTATAGTCTTTTTACCCTTATGTGTTATTGCTTTAGTGAAATCATTGGGGGAACGCATGCCCCATCACCCGTACTTACACCACTTAATTATTTTGTACCAAATTAATGGGGGTTTTTTGCTCATTTTTAATAATTTAAAATATCTAGTCAGTTTCCTTTATGATGTTTGAATCAAATGTTAATGTTTAATCAATAGTTAAGTCATTTCATTGTACATGTTCTCTCATTTACTGCATGCGGGTTTTCAGTTTTGGCACCGGCTGGCGATGTGTTACGTCAGAACCTGGTCAAAATGTGGTCTTGCTTTGGAACCCTTGTCTCTATTTGCTCGCGCCAGATGCTTTTAGTGATGTAAAACACACTCTATTTATCAATATTTGTACAATTTGAATTATTTGCGGCGAACATATTTTTTATTCCGATCCCTAGACGGCGCGTGTTCAGCACTGAGTTATGAGCATGTTGTTAGAATATTACAAGTAACCGTTGGCATTGTTTATCACTCTTAGGCCCCGTTGTACACTGTTAAAACGCTGTGTAAAAAAACGCTGTGTAAAAATGGTTGTTAAATCTTTTCATACAACTTTAGGTGTAGCATGATAAGTTGTATGAAGAAGGGTTGCGTCAGGCGGCCATTGTTCAAGCGTTGATGAAACGTGTTAAATCACGTGATAGTTTCTACCGCAAAATCACCGCGTCAAAACCTCCTTTGTCCCTTCGCAAACCAAGCGAACCGAGATAGCGCAGTCGATAGAGAGTGAGACTTATAACCCACAGACCCCCGGTTCGAATCCTACCCTTGCCGCTTTTACATCTTGTTTTGTATTTGCTATTTCAACAACGGGATTGTTGAAATTTATTCTAAACAACAGTTGTACAACAGTTGTAGAACAAATTAAAACAACAGTTGTGTAAACTTTAAACAACTATGGATGTTGAATTTGTTTACACAGCGTTTTAACAGTGTAGAAAGAGATTGTAAGTCAGCAAATGTGCGAGTTTCAACCAATCAGATTTGCGCATTTAGAGTCATGATCTGACTTACAATTAATTGTAACTTACAATCGATTGTATCTCTTTCTGCAACCGGGCAAACATGTTACACTTGTTAACCTTAGAGTATGGGGTATAATATATACAAGGCGATGACAAAGTTACATAAAAAATAACATCTTTGAATTTCACGGAATGCCACGGTTTGATTATAAAATACACACTTTTATAGAAATCATACAAACGTTAATAATAATAATAATAATATCCAATTTTTATATAGCGCTTATCACGATTGATAATCATCTCTAAGCGCTTTACAATTTTATTATTACCCCGGTCATAGGATACAATGCGAACCAGCACACATTGTGTGCACCATCTCCACTCCCTGGGGAGTATTCCTTCCAAGCGCTCAGTGGGCTCAAGAAGATCGTTCACGTTATATATGATGCTTCGTTATAATATTCATATGGCACAAACTAATGTCAATCTAAATGCAAAAATGTTAGAACAATGTTTGTGATTCGTATGTGTTGGTGTTTCCGCCCTCCTTTGTGTCAAGGACATATTTGATCACATGTTCTGTGTTTACTACGGATATATTTCCATTTGCGTCATCAAAGTTGTGCATTATATAATTGTTGTCCGAATAACGAGAGCAAGGTATTATCGAGGGCATCTGTGATATGATGCCCCGCCCCCGCAGGGATATCAACTCTGACTGTTATGCATGTCTTAGTGAAACCTCACCTTCCCCTATTATGCTCATGGGCGTACCGGAACCCAAGGGGGGGGGGGGGGGGCAGTTGGAGAGAAAGGGGGGCACGTGCCCCCAATAATGTGATTAGAACAAAATAAACGCTTGATGATAAATCGTCAGCGAAGTCGTATATTTGTTGTCCGAATAACGAGAGCAAGGTATTATCGATGGCATCTGTGATATGATGCCCCACCCCCGCAGGGATATCAACTCTGACTGTTATGCATGTCTTCGTGAAACCTCACCTTCCCCTATTATGCTCATGGGCGTACCGGAACCCAACGGGGGGGGGGGGGGGGGGGCAGTTGGGGAGCAAGGGGGGCACGTGCCCCAAATAATTTGATTAAAACCAAATAAACGCTGTCACCAAAGTCTTATACTATATTTTTGTTCGAAGAAAGAGAGCAAGGTATTATGGAGGGCGTCTTTAGGATATGATGCCACGCCCCCGCAGGGATATCAACCTCGACTATAATTCAACACCTTCACCCTAGTATGATCATGGAGGCAGTTGTGTATCAGCTTCATGATGCATGGGGGCGCGTATCCCCAATAATTTGACCTAAATCATTAAAAAAAGGATATAACTCTTGAAAACTAAATAAATACGTAATGTGTGCCCTCAATAATTCATGTGCCCCCCCCCCCCCCAATCAGTCGGACCACGCTATACGCCACTGCGAAGGGAGGGGGGGGGGGGGGGGGCGGTGGGGGATTAGGCATTTTCTCGTGCACAATTCTGCCAGTTTTTCATCATGATAAGCCAACATAAAAACTAAACAAACAAAAACAATACTAAAAACAAATACTACCCCAAAATGAAATTAGTTGTATAAATTTGCTAGAATATGAACCAAATTTTTCGGAAATGTATGTGATTTAACCCGATTATGACATGATTTTGCCGAAATATGACGTTATTGTGCCCGAATAGGATATGAGTTTGTCCGAAGATGACAGATTTTGCTTGAATTTCCCCCCGAATATTGCCGCTTTCAAAACTCTCGGGGGCTATATCCCCCAGCCTATATAGCTCCCTCCCTCCTCATACACAAACTGTTCATGTTTACATAACGCATCGGCATTCGTCGTCATAATTTTCTAGGGATTTTCACGTCTGACATCAGAGATCTGTTTCCTTGGCATTATGCTACATTTACGTGATACGACGTATTACTTAGCGCACGCGCAGCTTTTCAGTAATCAATATCAGACTGCATTTTTTTCTCAAAAGTTTTCTATGACCATCATAACGATGAACGATTTTCCAAAGACGCAGGCATAGACATTAAAACGTTGTATCCTATTATAACCGGTAATATAAGTGTGAAACGCTTTATATTATGGATCTGTTTCATATGAAAGGAGAATTCACTTTGGAATTCAGTCGTTTTTAATAGAAGCGGTTGATTTAGAAGAACTCTCACTGAAACTTTAGGCAAAATCGGTCGAAAATAAGAAAGATGTGACCGCTTGAACAGGGAAATGGGAGTTTGAACTTGATGATTAAACAGGAATCGATATCACACTTCCGATTGTGACGTCATTTGCGAGCCGCCACCATTATCAGTTTTGTTTGTACAAGAGAGTTAACAAAATCTATATTTTCTTAATAGTCAGAGACTTATTTGCATTAAAAAGTAGGTAAATACGTACATATATTGTCATTATTATATTCATATTATGAAATCAAGTGAGGATATTTAGTTTTGCACAAGAAATTTGTAGAGAAATTGTTTTTCTTTTTATTTCGAGACTTCCATGCATGAGATTTCTTTTTAGTTGTTTACGTTCACAAATTATTGGGAATAAGTAAAAAGTGCCAAACCAATGAGAGGCTGCTCGTCGCAGTTGACGGCAATGTAGGAAACGTTATCGTCAGTTCATAACGGTCATAATTTTGTCTTTATTTACCGATTTCATTCGATGTTGCTCGCATTCATTAACTTTCTTTTCGTTGATATACCAAGTCATTTCCATCACGGGACTTATTATTGTTTGTTGTACAATTAGAATTATTATTACCATTATTATTATTATTATTATTATTATTATTATTATTATTATTATTATTATTATTATTATTATTATTATTAGTATCATCATCATAACGTTATGATGATACAAATGGGTTTAATAGAGTGTTCAAGTACATTGCTCCCTTGGTTGTTATGAAAAAAGCTATTTCTCGTAAATTGAGGCGTGTTAGATCGTTTATCCTGTGTAATGGCGTCTTGCTAACCTTAGCAAGTGTTTTACATCAAGGTCATTACCAATGGCGCACGAGACAGGCGGAAGGGTGGGGGCCTTAGGGGACTTCAGCCCCCCCCCCCCCCCCCCCCAATTAACCGAGAGTATTACAAATTAGATATCTGGGCACAAGACATTTCAAATTCAGACAGAACCATGTAATTTTTAGGCACAATCTTGTCATATTCGGGCAAACTCTTTTATCATGTTTATTATAGTCTGGCAAACACATGCCATATTAGGGCAAAACCATGCCATTTATCAGGCAGCTAAGTGGCGAGGACACCTTTTTGTTGGTGCGAGTGTGTTTTTTTTTTTGTTGTTGAGAAATGCCAAAAATTAGGGTTTGTGTTTGGGCAACATACCTCAGCCCACAGGCAAAAAATAAAATAAAATGCCCGTACGCGCCCATGGCCAATACACCATGCAATTGAACCTTCCGCGGCACTGATTCAATTCATTATGGTTAGCGACCATGAAACGTTTGACACGCGCATGATGTTCCATATTATATTGATAATTCTGTAAAAAAAGAGAAAATAATGCTGAAATGCGGCACAGATACAATGGACACACAACAATGCTTTACACTGTTCCTTCTTCCATTTCATTAATCTGTTTGGGTTATGGTTAAGTTCAGGGTTATTACTGTATTCATCAGGCGTAACTCTATTTAATCTGGAAATGAATAATAAACAAAAGAGTATCATAATAATTTTAAAAAGCACGTTTGGCATAATTTTCACGAATTTTGTTGATTTGAATAGATATCAATTAATGTATAATATAGGTGCGATATCGAAATCCTCGAATGAAAGTCAACGTACGGGACTTAAAGGGACTTAATAGTAACATTGTCCAAATCCTCAAAATAAAATTTTCATTCTAGCGGTTCCCTCATACCTTGTTGTATTCGTATTAACAATAAAATCATGGGACAGGTTTTGGTTTTTCAAATTTCCCTTTCGTTACAAAGATATGTACGATCGAAGTATTCAGATAAGAAAAACTCCCCCGGAGTTTTTCTTACCGTGTACAAAGTGAGTGCAGTGAGTTAGTGAATATCACTTTGCATTTTTGCTCATAACTTGGCCATGCAATGTCCATTTGACTTGAAATTTTCACACAATACCATGTGGACATATACAACAATATACATTGCATCAACCATTCATCACGTTTTGCATATGTCAACAAAGTTACTAGATCCCTTTAAAGGGATCTAGTAACATTGTCTAAATCCACAAAACTCTAATGGTTCTCTCATACCTTGTTGTATTTGTATTACCAATAGAAGCATGGAACAGGTTTTGCTTGTTCGAATTCCCTTTCGGAAAAAGGATATTTACGATTGAAACGTTCAGATGTTTAATTATCCACTGGAAAGTGATAACTGCGTACACAAAGTCTGTGCAATGAGTAAGCGAATATCACTTTGCATTTTCGGTCATGACTCGGCCATATAACATAAATTTAACGTGAATTTTTCGCACATTACTTAGTGGACATATCAGATCACAAAAATACATATTTTATCAACCATCCATAACTGTTTGCACATGTCAACAAAGTTACTATAGATCCGTTTAATTCGAATGACTTTATCAATGGATATGTTAGCCATTTCTGAACGGAATTTTATAACAACAACATATTTGTGTTTGTTCGAAATCATGTGCTCTTGCGATTTTACTTAGTTTCCTATATCGCATATAAATATTTTGCTATTACTTTATTGATACGTTTTATCAATGTGTAACTTTGAAGTACAATAATGATATCAATGTATTAATCCTTGAATAAAGAGTGACTAAAGTAACAATACGTTCTTATATAATATACGTGTGTTATTCTATTTATCTAAGAACAGTTTTTAGGAACCCCTCAAACAAAAGCTGTACAATATTCGCCTTTATCCCCGACAAGGTAAAACAAATGTTACAAATATTTATTAAAAGTTAAAACAAAAAAGTGTTTTTTCTTAATTCATAAATTGCGTAAATCGATCAAAAAGGATAATGGAGATATTACAACTGACATGAATTAAACAAAATTATATCTGCCCTAGGAAAATCTGGGTGAGAATATTGATATTATTACTTCCGAGTTTGCTACGTGTGAATGTATATTATGACCTAGATAATCTTAAAGTGATTCATTATCTTTGTCCAATTAAACGAAAATTACTGGGTATTTTTACGATTTATTTGTACCTTGTTGCTTGGCTTATGGTAATAACAGAATAAAATCTATTTTGATTTTCATTTTCTCCATAATTATGGAGGAGGAGATATTTATGATTGAATGAAAAGCGTTATATGAGCACGTTTCGATTGTATTAAAAACCAATAAGCAGTAAAGGTGATACAATATGACACCAATTTTCACCTTTTTTTACTTGGTAAGCAGTGTTTCTTTTCTATTAAACTATTACACATAATTCAAAAGAATCTTACAACCATATTGGTATATATGATTGAAGTTTCAAAATATCACTTGGAAAATCGTCTCCAGTCGTTAATGAATCGCTTTAAGTATTATATTTCTCTTTGGTCTGTTTCCAGTATGAGGTCAGTGACATTTAACCTAATTTCAGAATTTTAATCTGTAGAATTGTGCAAAAAAAAGGGTGAATGACCACTGTTGAGACAATAGTGACTAGATTCATTCAACTGCACCCTGATGTGCTTTTGCGATTTCGAATTAAATTATACCTATTTCCCCATCAAAGTAAAGGGATAGTGTGGAGATTAGCGCGTTAAAAGTGAAAACAGGAAATGCCCTTATTAAATTAACCGTTTCAGTGACCGTTAACGTTTTTTAGTTTTAAAGAAACAAGAAATTATTGTATTTGTGATCAATCATAGTGTAAGAAATACATATACATGTAGATGTCATGTTCTCCATTCTCATTTATATAGTGACGGATAATGTATTTCATATAGTTGCTACTACGTATGACATGAAATAATGATAATAATTTGTGTTCAGTCAAATTGATAGAACTATCTGTTCTTCTCCATTGCCATTCTTGTTTGCCGATGAATCAGTAGGAGGTGAAGGCCTTTATGTGAACGATCTTCTCAATGCCCATGAGCCATTTGGAAGGAATGCTCCCCAGGGAGTGGAGATGGTGCACACAATGTGTGCTGGTTTGCATTGTATCCTGTATGAACGGGGTAAAAATATCATTGTAAAGCGCTTACAGATGATTATCAATCAAACTATTAGACGCTGTATAAATCGAGTATATCATTATATTATTATTATCAGTGGCCGGCCTGATCTGCTGATTGAGACACACTCTATGTATTTTTCTGTATTTTCATGAGATTTTTACCCTTTTTTAATGTTTTATAATTATTATTATTTTGTTAATTTATTGGGGGCACGTGTTACGCCACTGCCGCGATGATTCGAATCTCCGAGGTTCCCTGTATGATGCAAACTGGTAGCGATGTTGTAAATTATTTTAATGGAAGTTGAATCTCCATTAACTATTTTAACAGACTATTGTATATATAGATGTGAAGGATCTATACCAAATAAACATATTCCTCATACCTATACCAGTATACTTCACCCTAATCCAACTATAATGTCGTATATAAGAGTGAGACGGGGCAGAAAGCCACCCAGAGGGCAAGGTGTAATATGATACGGACATACACCTTTAACATGATGAGTCCGTCGGGTGGGAAACAGAAGGACCTTAAGTCGATTTGGTGCTAAATTGAGTTATGCATGTCATCTTGTACATTATATCGGTCAGCGGAGCCTCCTTGTCTATGTGATGTTCCTACAAGTTCCTACAAGGTATCCCAAGCTAGATAGATAGATATATAGATATATCGGTTTTATTGTGCAAGATCGTAGTCCTAGGATTCAAATGCCTCGTGCACAGAAGAAATATATAAATACATGACGGAAAATACAATATAACATCAAAATTAAAATAGTGCAAATTACAACATGATTGTCTCAGAAATACAAAAAAGTATTTTAGCGCCCTTCTCTTTCTCTCACCCGAGTAACTCCGCGGGTACTCGTCCCTGTCCCATATACAACACTCAATTGAAGAATATAACGATGACCCGCTTTCGATCGCCCGGAGCGGAGCAGGTGACGTCTCCACCTTTAATACGCCACATAAAGTCCCAGTCACATTTACCCGTCAAGCCGTCCCGTTTGAAAGCCAATTGCCACGTAATGTAGGAGAGTTATGTCCAAGACAAAAGTCTTGCCGTAAAAGCCACGTCAAGGAGATTAATGTCCAAGACAAAAGCCTTGCCGTTAAAGCCACGTAAAGGAGATTAATGTCCAAGACAAAAGCCTTGCCGTAAAAGCCACGTAAAGGAGATTAATATCCAAGACAAAAGCCTTGCCGTTAAAGCCACGTAAAGGAGATTAATGTCCAAGACAAAAGCCTTGCCGTAAAAGCCACGTCAAGGAGATTAATGTCCAAGACGAAAAGCCTTGCCGTTAAAGCCACGTAAAGAATATTAATTTCTCAGTCACGTATACCCATAAAGCCTTGTCATAAGAGCCACGTAAAGGAGATCAAGAAACGATTATTATACGGCGCCATAATCGCCTCGTAAAAACGAGGACCCACGAAGAAATAGCCACGTCAGACACTCGGTCTTACAATTAACCGTAATGTTCCAGTCAAACATACCATTAAAACCGTCCCGTAAGAGCCACGTATTGGAATTTTTGTGGAATGAAATGAAACGTGGCTATTCGGTGGCAATGTTTGTGTCTATTCCGTTGTGATACGTGAAAATGTGTGCTGTGTTTATGTTCCACTTACGGGAAGGCAGAAGCGGAATTGTGAACATTTAGACATGTTTGCTTTACCTTCCCGTATGATTAAAGTGGCACGAAAACCGAGTACTGCTACGTATTATCACGTATTGCCACGTCTTTGCCACGAAATTGCCACCGAATAGCCAAATTTCATTGCGTTCCAAGGTAAATGTCAATACGTGGCTCTGCTTATTGCGATGCTTTACGGGAATGTGTGTCTACGACTTATAGCCCGGTCACATATCAACGGATTGCGTAAACGGACGTCAAACGGAGAGCTAAATTTTTCATCCGTTCGTCTCCGTTCGTATGCGTTTCTTGTCCGTCCCTTGTCCGGTGATGTACGTTGTTCTATAATTTGTACATAAAGCAATGGAGACGACTTTCATCACCGGATAATTTCATTTTGCAAATTTTTTATTCGTTGGGCATTCGTTTCCGCTATCCGTTGATATCTGACCGGGCCATTAACAGTCACACTGCGTTACAGGGCGATCCACACATGCATTTTCCGCATAGCAAACATTCATTTTATGATAATTTTTACCAATCTTTAGTTCACGTTACTTTGCTCGTTATAAAGGGTGCTTCGGTATCTACTTAAGATTTATCGATGGTTGGGTAAAGGTGAAATCATTCCTTATCGCACATTTCGGTGACCTATGTGACTTTCATAGCTTCTAGATGACTGGCCAAGATTTTCTCCATTGAATTTTGACAATGAATTTTGACAATGAATGACAATGAATTTTATTCTCAATAACGGCCCCTCACGGGGGCATGGGAGAAATACAACAAGTGTATATATACATATATCAAGTATAAACATGATAAAAAACAAACAAAATCTTTGGCAACAACTTTTAACTAGCACACACTAAGAAAACTTAATAATAATACTACAAAACCTTGATAAATTTGTTAACTGTTTAATATTTCTAACATTAAATAACTGGTACATCTTATATACATTTGGCCTCTTAACAAACCATAGCAAACAGTATTGTTATCATTATTTGATCAACTTTTAGGTCACGTTTGTTTGTTATCAAGTGATGTACTTCTATATACTGCAGATAATATGGATGGTAGGAAAGGGGCTTCAAACATCTTTCTCCGCCACACATTTCGGTGACTATATCGGTGACTATAGCTTCTAGTTGATTAAAAATAAGATTTCCCGCATTGCAAACATTTATTTTATGATACTTTTATGGGACTTTAATTCAAGTTTGCTAATTATCAAGATTAGTGTTTTGTTGTTATCTACTGTATAACAATTATTACGGTAGTTGGGTAAATGTGACATTTTAATCCACCGCATATTTCAGTGACTTTACCGGTGACTTTAGGTTCTAGATTTAGATCTTTCCCATAGGCATAGCAAACATTAATTTTATCACTATTTTATCAACTTTTAGTTCACGATTGAGTGTTATCAAGTGATGTACTTCTATCTAGTGTAGATAATATCGATGGTTGGAAAGACGTTATATCTTTCTCCCCCGCACGTACATTTCATTGACTTAAACCGGTTTAAGTTAAAATAATTGCTTACGTATGAATATCACGTGCTCTTACAACAAGCTCTTGACATTTTTAGGACGGCTAGACATTTCCCCCACGACGATTCGTACGTGTAGAACAGGGGCGTAGCTGTAGAGTGGGGCCTGTGGGCATGTTCCCTGCCCCCCCCCCCCTCCCCATACACACACACACACACACACACACACACACACACACACACACACACACACACACACACACACACACACACACACACACACATACACATACACATGCACACATTTTCAGTGTAATCATTTAATTTTTGGCGTCTTCTTTTGCTTGTTATGTGAATATATTTGCCTCCTTACGACTAAACTCTTTAAAGCCCTCTGCAGACAGAGCCGATTCGATTTTTTTTTCCATTCGGATAGGCTCAGTTTTCAGTGCCTCGCGACACACATTTTGCCAGTCGAGAGACAGTCGGATGCCAGTTGGGGCCGATTCAACACGATGAAACTGATCCGACCGACTGGGCCCAACTCTAGCCTGATTGAAACTAGTCGGATCGGGTCGAGTCGGCTCTGTCTGCAGAGGGCTTAAGACCCATTTCTGCTTGCCAGCCGAGAAGTGTGCCCCCTATGGAAATGTTAGTTCCCCTGGTGCACACCCCCCCCCCCCCTCATTCCAATTAGAAAAATCCTAGCTACGCCACTGGTGTAGAAGAGGAGAAAGCAACGTCGTGTTTTAAGTAAAGGTCAATATCTTAAGTGTGGAATAAAAGACCTTCATAGTATTACAATGAAGTGTTAGTTGCATAATGAATTAGATGCGTGATGTATACAAGTATAAGTATAACTCACTTGAATTATTTTACAACATTGATTATGATGACACGAACAAAAAAGACATTTTCAAAAGCTCTTCTGTAAAGATATAAATCACATTATTCAAACTTACTAAAGACCACTTGGGTTAACGTGAGGCCTGTTAAGTGTATAACGCCACGAAATTACTTGGAGCTTCCTCGTTTCTCTTCTATACCGTGTTGTTTAGCTTATGGTAAGAGAATAATAAAATAGGGTTAGATTTTTTTCAAATGCCCCTTTAGTATGACGATATCTATCATTCAGCTCAAAAGCGTTAACAAACGGTCATAAACCTCATAAACGTCAGTTGTAAAAGCTGACGCATATTTTCGCTTTTTTAACCAGGAAAGCAGTGTTCTTTTTCAATGAAACTTTCACACATCATTCGGACATATCTTACAATGATTTGGGTTCAAGATTGAAGTCTCAAATGTCATTTTGGGCAATATCTGACACTTTACAGGCCTCACTTTAAATAACAGCTCCATATAGCATGTATAGGGACTTGGGTATACTTATGCTATATATATACACTTTTCAATTCAGTTTATTCCTGTGATATAAAGAATCATGTTTTTTCTTTACACATTGTTATGGTGTATAAATCAAATCAAATCAAATCAAATCAACTCAAATCAAAACAATCAAATTGATTGAAATGTATTTACTACTAACGAACGAAACAGAATGAAAGAAAAAAATAAAATTGACAAAAAGCGCAAACGGCCAGTCGAGGTCGGTCCTTTCATATCAACGTAATGCCCGGCGCAGACAGAGCCGACTCGACTGGTTGTCATTCCGATCGGCTCAGTTTTCAGTGCCTCGCGACACACATTTTGCCAGTCGAGAGACAGTCGGATGCCAGTTGGGGCCGATTCAACGCGATAAATCTGCTCCGACCGACCGGGCCCAACTCTAGCCTGATTTAAACCAGTCGGATCGGGTCGAGTCGGCTCTGTCTGCGCCGGGCTTAAGATTCCCAACATTTCATCAGATAGAATCATAGAATATATTACATAAGGGTAAACATTCTTTTTAAAAAAAGTAAAGAAATAGATAGATAAATCCCCCAATAATTAACATGGCCCACCGCCCCCCTCCGCCCCCCCCCCCCCCCCCCCCCGCCCTCCGTATATTCAAATAATCGAAATATCAGCATGGTTTGATGTAATCACACTGAAGAATGTTGCTTTTATTTAGGTCTTCTTGCTCAGGTTTCGTAAGCCAATTAAATTTCTTGTTGCATATACACGTCAAATAAAAAATGGCCAATTATTCTCCCTAGTCTTCCATTGTTCCCCCGTCATGTTACCCCCTCCCAGTAGAAAATACCCAAGAATAAAAGAGCATTGATTCGAAACCTGTAAATCGATAGCGCAAGAGTATCGCGCAGTAAGAGTTTTATTGACCGACCCCATCTCTTTATTTTCATTTCTTTTCTCGACACATGCATGCCCTCTATGGCAAATCATACTTGCTGCTCGCGTCAATTGGTAACGAAAGATGTCTGTCACAACACCTGCCTAATGCTGTCAATATTATCAAGATAGTCCTAGTAATGCATACATATTTTTTCCTCTCCTCCTCTTGTCTCTGTATGCACATGATGCGCAAAATAGAGGAGGAATTATAATAACTCATTTTGAAGTGAGCGAGGATACGTGGATACGTCGAGTTGCCCCACCCCACATCTTGTCTTCGCGCTGGAGTGTGCGGGCGTGCGTCAAACAGTGTTTCACGTCGCCACTCAAGATATTGGGCAAGGCCACTCATTCAGTCCTTCGGTCGGTCGAGATTGTGATACGTGCATCGCCGCCACGCCAGACTGGTTCCAACTGTTTTCCAGTGGCCGGAGATAATCGCTCCCCATTGATTTTATAATCAGACTTACCGCGACTAACAGGTTTAATACTTCGGACGGGCTAAGTGGATAAGCATCGGAAAAACAACGATTTGGGAGAAACATCAGCGATGGAATAATGGAAAATTCCAAATTTATGTCTAGATGTCCATGAGAGGTGTCAGTTGGACATTATTGTTCGGGCGCGACAAGGATTGGACTTGTGATGCACCGCTGTGCTGCATTTTGGGGAAAATATGGCAATAATATTTATCTAAAGACGGACTAAATAGCTGGCTCTATTTTGGAAGCACCGACCATCGCAAGGTTAAAAGAACTTCACAGGGAATGGAACCATCACGGTAGCGTTTATAAATGTGTCTACTATTCCGCCAAATGCAGCTGAATGGACAGAGACGAAGTAAAAACCGATGTTTGCATTTAGTTTGACAAGTACATGAACTACGCTATGTTTATGTTAAGTTTGGAGTGTTCTATAGGTGACTTGAACAAGGGTGTGATCTGGTATCGCCTGGCATGTGGTAGCCATATCATGCGGGGGTGGTATTGAGGAGGGTGATAAAGAAGGTCTAGTAGGGTAATCGCCTAGCATGTGGTAGCAACATCATGCGGAGTTGTGCATTTAGGATTACTTCAGTGTCTAGTCGGAAATGACTCTGTATAATCTCATAACTCTCAAACGGGTTAATGGAAGCATTCTCACGTCCGACTTGCCTTGGTGACTCGCCTAGCATGTGATAGGCAAATCATGCGGATGTGTATGCATTGATGAACTCTACAATGCCTAGTCACGAGGGACTCTGACTTGACTATTCTCAATTCTCAAACGGGTCATTGGAAACCTTCTCACTCCAACCAATGTATATTCTTTCCTTGGTGAGTCGCCTGTAATGTGACCGCCGAAGTGGAGTTATGCATTACGGAACACTACAGTCTGTGTCTCGTCGCGAATGACTACTATGACTTGACTATTCTCATCACTCACAAACGGGTAATAATGTACATGGAATCTTTCTCAACTCGAACCGATGTCTGACTTAATAGTGACTCTGACTTGGTGACCTCAGTGACTCGATGTGGGCATCGACGAGAACAGTTGACGGCGTGTTGTTGGAGTGTTCATGTTGCTCTGTCCAATGTCACTGCAGCCGCTAGTCCCAGCCATGTTGCACGACCCCATCCACGGGGTAGCGGATGTCTACTACTTCGAGGACATCCAGGAGGTGGATGAAATGGGTAAGGAATGAACTGGTATCCATGATCCTTAAGGGCCGCTCCTTAACTCCTAACGTGCCAAGCTCGCAATTTTGCGAGTTACAATACACACAAATGCCATAGAGCATTTATTTATTTTATTTATTTATTTTCCGAAAAACAAGTAAAAACAGTAAATACAAAAGATTCGGAGGGATGGCCCATTCAGCGCCGTCTATGCAGACATTGCTGTTCTACCATGGGGTCCCTTAACAATATTCTAACAATAATTAACAGTAATTAACAATATAATCAAAAATGAATTTCAACAAACAATTAACCATTAACAGCAATTAACAATAACTAACAATGAATGTCAACAATTATTATGATTACAAGCTACAACTACGAGTGCAGCCTACAGTCTGTACTACTGAATCAATATCATCGAAGAGGATTAAAGGAAACTTGGTATAAAATCCCTGGCACGTTAAGAGTTAAGGGTGTCTTGTTATAGGAAGTTCCTTATATGAAAAGCTCCTTACGGGCAGCCCATTAAAGGTATATACTCATTAATGGTAGCTCCTTACGATTAGCGCCTTATGGGCAGCTCCTTATATGAAAAGCTTATAGGGGCATATTATTAAGGGCAGCCCCTTAATGGCTGCTCCTTACGAGCAGCGCCTTATGGGCAGCTCCTTGCAGCTCCTTAAGAGTAGCTACTTAATGGCATCTCATTTCGGAGATCCTTAAGCGTGTTTAGGGCAGCTCATTGAAGGAACGAGCATCAATCAAACCTCACTAGCTTATGCTCAACCTATTTATGTCTTGTATGATACAGGACAAAGTACATGAAATAAGCAACACTATACCTTTTTAGTCACCATGGCTACGCATTATTACCTACTAAGCCTACTTACTTACTTACTTATAATGAAATTATTTAAATAAATGATTAGTTCATTCACGCAAATTATGCGATTGATTATAGAACGATCGACAAGGTCAACAACATATTCGAATTGATCAATATGTCCATAATAATACAACGATACTTCCATAACAGATAATTGAATTTTACATGACTGTAAAGGTTAGGGTTAGGGTTAAGGTAAATGTTAATCAATACAATTGACATAAATAATGTACAACCATTTAGACATACCGTAGGTACTCGTGACTATCGGATAGGAAAAGCATACTCGAACTGTTCAAAATCGCTTCTTTATTATAATACACTGCATTAAATGTATACGTAAGTCTGCCATTCATAATGCTATATGCGTCGAATAATCAACTTGATAACCACTATGAGCGACGTGAGATGAATATCTGTCGGTTTTTTTTCTTCTTCTTGACATGAAGTATCGGTTCATTTAATTTAACAAGTACCTCATATTCGCGGTTGACCTATGCGAGATTGAAGTAGCATAATAAACACGGTGATTTGCATCCTATATATGCCACATCTCATTTCCCCGATT
>JBAMJV010009595.1:0-17643 GCA_037951105.1 Echinarachnius parma
TGTGTCAACGTGTGTAAAAATGAAATTAAAAGCATCATATTGTCTTTTTGTCAGCAATCGCTCCTAATTGATAGTTTTCAATATTTCAATATATTCAATATTTCAATGAGAACTATCCCATATTCAATCATGGATGGACATTATTGTCTTTAGATAGTAAATATGTGTTCATAATTCACCGTATCTGTAGGAATCTTGAATTAAATATGGGTGATTATTTCACTCATTAGGGGTGCTGATTGAATGAGGTTAAATGTAAGGGACGTAGGTGTGAACCATCATCCTTTCTTGGGGAAAGTAGCATTAAATAACTAATTTTTAAAATAATTTGATACTGAGTGTACAAAAAAATGTAATACATAATATTCATATGGCGCTAAATACTGATGTTTCTAAGTGCAACTTAAAAAGTAACTCATACAACTAATATAATACTTATATGTGTGCGCCTGAAAAAAAACAGCAACAAATTACCAATACCGATACTCATAAGGGTAAACACTACCTAGAACAAATATATAACTATTGTATAATATATAACTATGAATTAAAAACATAATGCATTATGTCTCTGCTGTTATTGTATGGTTGCCAAGGTGACGGTACCACGTGATCTGGTGTGTCTGATGAGTGCCGTGAGGGCAGGGGACGAACCATGTGCAGCCGACAGCTCTTTGAAGACGTTCTCATTCAAGCAGACTGTGCCAATGCCTAGCTATCTCATTGCTATAGCTGTTGGAGCACTTGAAAGCAGGTATTGTAAACTATTTTATCCGTAGCTAAAGGTTTTATTTTTGTCATCCTTTTGTATTTTATCGACAAAAACAATATTAAACACAAAGAAACATATCCCTTTTTTATGTAATTCATATTATTTGTAAACTTTATCTTCAGACATTTATGTTTCATGAATGTAACCAGTGGCATAGTGTGGTCGGACTGATCGGGGGGGGGGGGGCATGCAAACATTTTCGGGGGGATATTTGAAGGATTCATATGCAAAAAGGGATATTTTGTGGTATCACCATGACATTTTGTCTACATTTGCTTGGATTTGCCAAGCTGTAGCAGTATGTGCACTCAAAGGGATCAAAATCACTATTATTATTCTTGTTCTACACATGTTATGAATTATATAATTTTCATCTCCCAATTTTTTTTCACCAGGCAAATAGGTCCAAGGTCCAATGTTTGGTCAGAGAAAGAGTTTGTTGACAAGGCAGCCTATGAGTTTGCTGAGGTAACATTTCT
The DNA here is from genome assembly GCA_037951105.1 of Echinarachnius parma. Lineage (NCBI taxonomy): Eukaryota > Metazoa > Echinodermata > Echinoidea > Clypeasteroida > Echinarachniidae > Echinarachnius > Echinarachnius parma. The sequence goes on from JBAMJV010009595.1 coordinate 1,252, forward strand.
GGGTTCTATATTTGTTATAAAGTTGCAGTTTATATGTTTAATATATGTGACCGGATATAGCAAAACCCTGCACTTGTCGTTGAAAATCAAAATGAAGATTCTCATACCATTACAAAGGCCTCATAACAAGCTTTCATTTGACGCTTCGCTCTAAAAAATTGGTCAATAATTGCAAAGATTTGTTTGTAAACATTTTTACAAACACACATTATGTGAACTTAAAATGCCCATTTCTTCACTTTGTTATAATATACATTAAATATTCACATTTACTGGCGAATGAATCTTATTGATGATAACCCCATCTTTTCTCTTCTCATTTAGACTGAGGAAATGCTGAGTACAGCAGAGTCGTTACTGGGCCCCTATGTATGGGGACAGTATGACCTTCTTATTCTACCCCCATCATTCCCTTATGGAGGAATGGAGAACCCCTGTCTCACATTTGTTACTCCCACTTTACTAGTAAGTAGAACAAACTACATTATTTTATCGTTTTATCAAGAATTGCAGTCATACCTGTCTAAGTGGCCACCTGTGTACCTGCCCATAAGAGCCACCAAAAGTGATCATTGCAGAGAAAAATGTTAAGGTCTATAGAGGTAACCTGTCTTGATTGGCCAATTTTCTTGTTTCTCTCGAGTGGTCATTATACACATGTTTTACAGGGTTCGTACAGTAATCATTAAGATTCCGAAAATCAAATATTTTAATTGCATTTATTATTAATAAAGGGTAAGATTTGACTCTCCCTGATTTTATCTCAACTGTTGCATTAAAATAATCACAAATTTCTTGCCAAATTCAAGTAATATTCCAAGATGATTTTGTCTGTAATATTTTCTTTGAAAAGAAATTTAAGTTAAATCATTTTCACATAATTTTCACCCTTGTTCTTCATTTTTTTTTTTGCAGGCTGGAGATCGTTCATTGGCAAGTGTAAGTATTACGTTTGATAGAATTCTATCTTTCAATGTCAGCAGACTGGCAATCTGTTTTCTTACGCTTGGTTCCGTAAATTAATCGAGCAATTAATTCAACTAATTTAGTTCATCCTGCAATGCAATTGATTAGATTTTCAAAGTGATACTTTTAGAGGAAAAATTATAAAATGAATCCCTTTGTTATTGGATGTCTAATAAGGATATATCTCCAGTGGACATAACAACCATCAATGGGCTAGTCAAATTCCACAAGAGTTAATCTGTTTAACTGGTAAAGGCCTGGTCATATGTCAGCGGATAGCAGAAACCCGATTATATCAAATTTTCAATCCGTTCGTATGCGTTTCTTGTCCATTTCTTGTCAGGCGATGTACGTTGTTATATCCGGCGGAATATTTTGTGCATGAAGCAATGGAGATGACTTTCACCACCTGATAATTTGATTTCTCAAATTTTGTAATCGTCAGTCATCCGTTTACGCTATCTGGTGTTATGTGACCCGGGCTTTACTAGTAAATTCTGCATAACCAAATCTAACTTCAGTTGATAAATTCAGTATAATACAGGTCAATTGTTATAAAAAAAAAAACATTTGCAGGTTGTGGCACATGAGATAGCTCACAGCTGGACCGGCAATCTGGTGACAAACTGTAGCTGGGAGCACTTCTGGTTGAATGAGGGCTTCACCGTCTTTGTGGAGCGAAAGATCGATGCACGGATGAAAGGCGAGCCACACCGCCACTTTGGTTATATCGGTGGCTGGAAAGAGCTCTTCAACTCAGTGAGTATCAGAGGGGTGTTGACATTAATTTTCATGATGTTTTTGAAATATTTTAGTTCTAATGCCTCCATCACAAAGTAGCTAGAAGCATATAGACTGGAAACTTTTAAAAAAAAATTTCTAGACAATTATATTTATCCAGCCTAAATTTAACAAAAAGAATATCCCTTTTCTAATAAATTAATTAATTTATCTATTTATATTATTATATTATAATTGCTACACCACTCATGATGCAACTACAAGCTTCAGCTGTTATTGCAAGCATCTCACAAATCATCTCAAGTTAAAACTTCTTTATGAAATCTGCTTTATATTTCAAAGGTGGAGAGGTATGGAGCTGACAACGCTTTCACACAACTGATCCCACCACTAGAGGGAGGTATTGATCCAGATGAAGCCTTTTCCAGTGTTCCGTACGAGAAGGGCTCCTGTTTCCTGTTCTATCTGGAGTCACTGGTCGGTCTCGATGGTGGGTAGTCTCAGCCGTTTGACTAGCTCTTGTTATATCTGGAGTCTCTACTCTGTCTCCATGGCAAGAAGTCTCAGTTGAGTGTTTGACAAGCTTTGGTTCTATCTGGAGTCACTGGTTGGTCTCCATGGTGAAAAGTCTCAGCTTTTTTACTAGCTCTTGATCTATCTGAAGTATTTTGTCTGTCTCCAAGGTGAGAAGTCTCAGCTTTTTGACTAGCTCTTGTTCTATCTGGAGTCACTGGTCAGTCTCCAATGTGAGTGGTCTCTGCTGTTTGACTAGCTCTTGGTTTATCTGGAGTCACTGGTTGGTCTCCAAGGTGAGTAGCCTCAGCAAGTTAAAACTTTTTTATGAAATCTGCTTTATATTTCAAAGGTGGAGAGGTATGGAGCTGACCACGCTTTCACACAACTGATCCCACCACTAGAGGGAGGTATCGATCCAGATGATGCCTTTTCCAGAGTTCCGTACGAGAAGGGCTCCTGTTTCTTGTTCTATCTGGAGTCACTGGTCGGTCTCCAAGGTGAGTAGTCACAGCCTTTTTGCTAGTTCTTGGTTTATCTGGAGTCACAGGTCTGTTTCCAAGGTGAGTAGTCTCAGCCATTTTACAAAGTCTTGTTCTATCTGGAGTCACGGGTCGGTCTCCATGGTGACTAGCTATTGTTCTATCTGGAGTCACTGGTCGGTCTCCATAGTGAGTAGTCTCGGCCTTTTTGGTAGCTCTTGTTCTATCTGGAGTCACTGGTCGGTCTCCATAGTGAGTAGTCTCTGCCTTTTTGGTAGCTCTTGTTCTATCTGGAGTCACTGGTTGGTCTCCACAGTGAGAAGTCTCAGCTGTTTGACTAGCTCTTCTATCTGGAGTTACTGGTCAGTCTCCATAGTGAGTAGTCTCAGCCATTTTGGTGGCTCTTGTTGTATCTGGAGTCACTGGTCGGTCTCCAAGGTGAGTAGACTAAGCCTTTTTGCTAGTTCTTGGTGATTTGAATCCCATCAATGATTGCCTTTATGCCTCTTTAAAGTACTGGGTAATATTTGCACTCTTTCTATCTCCTGTTTTATATATATATGAAAGAAATTGCTTCTAATTAATCAATACAATAGAGTACAGAAGCTATAAAAATCTCTTTTTAGAATTTTCAAATTTGAACTTCATTTTTGGAAAGAGCATAACAAATAATGTCTAAATACCGAAAATCAATTGAAAATGTTAAGTATTAGCTGAGATATGCCCATCCGAATAAATATTTTGTCAATAGGCGATCAGTGTTATAGTGCTCTGGTTCATAAAGTTATGAACCGGGCACTATAACACTGATTGCCTATTGAAGTAAAATTCATTCGGATGGGCATATCTCAGCAAATACTGAACATATTCAATTGATTTTCAGTATTTGGACATTATTTGTCATACTCTTTCCGAAAATAAAGTTCAAATTTGAAAATTCAAAAAAAAAAAATGTTTTATGACATCACACTTCACCACTCTATAGCCAGTTGAAGGTTACAATTTTTACAGTCAAACCTGTCTTAGTGACCACCTGTCTCTAGCAGCCAACCTGCCTATAGTGGCCACTTAAAGAGAGTCCCTGCAGAGAAAAATAATGTTTTAAACATTCTTAATGTCTGAATAGGTCAAATGTCTACAGTGGCTTTTATTCTTGTTTCCCTACCATATTCACTATTCACAGGTTTAAATGTACTCATTATTGAATTGCAAAAAGACATTTTAATTTCTTTTCCTCTAGAGTTTGAGTCGTTCCTGAAGGCCTATGTGGACAAGTACAAGTTCTCAAGTATCAATACACAGGACTGGAAGGATTTCTTTCTGGGCTTCTTTCATGAAAAGGTAGGTTTATTAAAGGTACATGCATGTATTATTATTTTGTAATTATTCAAGGTCCATACTGAGAAAGAAAAATTGCCTTGTTTGAACTCATGTCTTTTATCAGTATTTATGTATTTCTCAATAACTAAATATATTGAAATGAATTTCCATTTGTTGGGTATATTATATTAAAATTATTATATTTGTGCTCTTCACCGAGGTAGGTTAAACACTGGATGCACAGTGCTTGCTTGAGTCGCCATTACTTGGGAGGGGATAAAACCCACAACCTCCTGATTTCTAGACAGGTTCATAACCACTAGACCACCGAGATATGAATATGTTGTAGCATGATAATTGATCACTACGTCACAAAGGTCAAGTCCAGTCATAACGCTGGAAAAAGGCTGTAGATGACAGGGAAAATTTTGGAACTAGGAAATATTTGTATTGTGATAAAAAGTTTGCAACGTTACTTATGTTGTATCATGTTATACCTGTATGTGTTACTAGCACTTTCTTGTTCTCTCACATTGGCAGGCTGCTGCGGGGGTCTTTGACTGTGTGGAGTGGGACAAGTGGTTCTTTGCTGCAGGAATGCCACCAGTGCACCCAACGTAAGACACAATTAACCCTGTAGCCAGTGTAGGCATTTATATGAACTACTGGAACTGAGTATATATAACTGTATATAAGATGATGACGTCATAATTAAGGGAAATTGAGCATTCCTATTGGTTGATTACTGATGCTTAATCCGGTATAGTAAATGGTAAAGTTATAGTGCATATGCACTATAACTGCGCAGGGGATGGCCTTGGAGTGCGTAATGTGCGCTTGTGCGCTTGTTCTTGAATGAGGAAAATGCGCAGAGCGCGCAATTATTTTTAATACACGCTGGCCCTTGTACAAAGTACGCAGGGCCGATGAGAGAACACTCACAATTTGAGCAAGGTCAATTTGGGTTTATCAACATGATAACTAAATCAGTTCCTCAAAATAATCATCTTATATAACAAATAGTACATGCTTCTTGTCGTTAAATATTCCACAATACACACCTCTACATTTTTAATTTCTCTCGTGCGATTAAATTGCACTCGGCCTGCGGCCTCGATTAAAAATTAAAAAATTAAAAATGTATCGTTGTCTATTCTGGTATATTCAACTCCAAACTATGCACTATTTGTATAATAATACTAAGTGATTTTGCCATTTTTCTGTAAAATGATCTTATGCTTTCTCATATGTAGTGTCTTGTGTTTAATATTTGTAAGCTATTATTTCCCTGCAGGTGGCAGAATTGTTTTGCTTCAAGCCCCTGTGCTGGGTTTTATGTAACTTCTTTATTCATATGTGTTGTATGAATGAAATACAGATGAATAAATAAATACTGAGGGTCATGGTCCACTCCGGTCACGATACTCATAGAATCATATAATCTATTGATTAGTCCATAATTACACACACAAACAAAGAAGTTGTAGATGTTACTATACATGTAGATTAATTGAGAAAATAGGTACTCACTGACCAAGGTGAGAGAATGTTATGAAGAGTGGTGTAGCTAGTGGACCGTCATGGGGGGCACATCCCCCCCCCCCCCGATAATTTGAATACAAAACGTTAACAAATATAAGGGTAACAAACCTTTAAAAATAAATAAACAAATGTAGTATGTCCCCACCCCTTAATACCTCACATTCCCCACCCCAATTAGTCCAATTATGGTACCATTCCTGGATATGAAGGTCAAGACAATTTTCATCTCTGCTTCTTTTCTCAAAATGAATTTTAAAAGATTTACATTATGCATTGTGTATGAATACAGTAATCATGAGACAATGATAATTTGGTGGATTTATAGAAGTTTTTACTCTGTCTTTGGCCATCAGATACGATACAAGCCTTGTTGATGCGTGCACGCAGCTGTGTAAAAGATGGAGTCAGGTGAATATATAGTAGAGCATATATCTTTACCCTCCCAAACTATCAGAATTTCAAGATATCATTAACAACAAATGGATGATTATTATTATTATTTTTTGTAATCATGTCTTGCAGACGGGGCACACGTAATGTGTTTCTTCTTTAGTTTGCTTGAGTTGTTTGTATTAATTGTCCATTCCATGGTGGGGAGAGTAGGGGGTACATGCCCCACCATGTCCTCCTTCCTGTAGATAAGCTACTGGTTATATGTGACAGGATATAGCATAACCCTGAACTTGTAAAAATCCAAATGTAGATTCTCATACCATTAGAAAGGCCTTGATGCTTTGTTCTAAAGTCAATAATTGGCAAAAAATATACGTCATGATCTTTTAGATTCCTAGTTTGACCATACATTGCGAGACAAACGAATATCACTAGCGATATTATTTCCGATAAAAATATGTTTATTTCAATTTTACAAATTTAAGTCTTTTACACACATTATGTGAACTTAAAGTGCCCATTTCTTCAAAACATGAATTACGGACCAGTGCAGGGTTTTGCTATAACCAGTAACAAATGTTTACAGTGGCCTTTTTTTTGGTCAAAAGTATATATATACATCTACTAAACATAACATGAAGAATTATTTTCTTATCTAACAGAACAATCTTTTTCTTTTCTTTCATATTTTGCATGATTTATAAACTAAATTGAACTATTCTTGCACTTTGTTTCAGGTCATCATGCCTCTAATATAGGCAACATTGATTGTGGTATCATAAGTATGTATTCTAGTTTCTGTAAGAATCTTCTGGATTGAAGAAGATGGTAATCATCATCAGAAGAAGTGCCACCAAAAGGGCAGCACAAATTTTGTGATTGATCTTACATTTTTTGTGTTAATTTCTTAGCTACAATTTGTTGGTAATTAGTAATCAATTGTAAAGTCCATGGAGATATATTTGTTATATTATGTGCTGTTAGAACCTATTAGTTTGTTACTATTTTTTCGGGAGTAACATGTGTTGCTTTTTTCAAATGTTGTCTCTAGGCAACTGAGGCTGATGCTGGAAGTTTCTCATCAGATGATCTTGCATCAATGTCATCCTCCCAAATCAAGGAGTTCCTGGCAGAGCTTCTTCTGGAGGTAGATGATAATGTTATGGTTAAAGTTTAAAGGGTACCGCCACCCAAAAATCATATTCTTACAATTGAAAGGTAACATCATTAGTAGTCCATTCCACCAACAAGTTCAGAAAAATATGTTTCCAGAAAAAAATTATATAATTGGAAAACACATCACCATATTAAAGCATGCATTCATGGGTCTGCATACGAAGACTACCTTTTGTCTAGGGCAAACACATCGTCCGGGATTCTATTGTCTCCAAACATGCGTGAATAGAATCGACGCATTCTCAAACGTTGGGTGCATATGGAACTATGAGGCCATAATGGTTCTGTAAGTGGTGGTAATTAATTGTATTGTTTAGGAATTACACAACCCTTTGCAAAGTATTGAGCATCTATTTAATATCATATAACTGGTACCAAAATATAGTACTGTTTTCTTTGCCCGGTGGTCCCCTTTAAGTCAATTATCATATATTCAGCTATATATAATTTCATGATGTAGAAGTGGACACAGCTTTTATTCATTTATACAGTGAAACCTGTCTCCATGGATATGCATGAATATAACATATTGCAACTTTATCAGTGTAGAGTTTTATTTTATTTTTTGTGAATAAATTAAACTATAACACAATTAACAATATATCAACTTTGTAAATACATCAACTACCTTGCAGGAACCTCTGACTGTGGCACAGATTGGGGAGATGCAGAAGTTGTACAACCTCAACCAGTACACCAATGCAGAGATCAGATTCAGGTAGCAACATTGTTAACCCATTCAGGGCACCGTTCAATAAAGATTAACAATTAATCGTACCACTAATCAATTGACCCCATAAGATCAAGTAATTGATCGTATGATTAGTCAAGCAATCAATTAATAAATTGTACAATTTATCCCATGATTAATTGTAAATCTTTCTGTTATGGAGCCCAAAACTGGTACTGGAAATAGCCTGGAGATTCAATGTAATGCTTAAGATGACACCAGTGGCATAGCGAATATCTGCCCCCCCCCCCCCCCCTCCAATAATTAAGACAAAAACAATACAAAATACTAGGTGGAAATCTGTGTAAAAATAGAGAAATGCTTAAGATGTTCCATGCAATCATTTGCATGCCCCCCCCCCCCTCCCCCAAATCAGTCCGACCACACTTAGCCACTGGATGACACTGTCTTCAACAAGTTAAGTTTTGCAATTACTGTTCAATAATCCGGGACAACATTTGTCAAAGTCAACATGTATTTGTAAATGAATATTTGACTATATACATGTATGTGACTTCTATTGTAGCCTTGTTCTTTGACATTTCTGATTAAAGAACAATATCCCGTATAACACTTTTTAAAAATATTTTACTATTAAAATGAGCTTAGATTTAGATACTGAATATTTTCATAGCATTAATGATAATGATAATCAGTTTTGTTAATCGTACACAGGGTGCGAAGGCCCTGTGTCTGATATTATCTTTCTGCTCATTGGATACATTCATGTTTATTATACCAGTTGTCTCATACAGCTTTCAAGCTGCACTACTTTTCATTGGATGCGTCCGGACTCATCCGATGAAACGGGCACTATGAATGTTACAGAGGAGAAATAGCCGATAGAATAGCCGATGAAAAGAAGAGAAATAGGCGATTAAATTCTCCTGCTTAACAGCAGGAGAAATTCTCTTTCTATCGGTGTCACTCCGATGAAACGGGCACTATGAATTGGTTCGGGGGGAAAAACGGGAGAAAATACCGATGAAAATGGTCAAAGGTCATTATCTTGTGCGCGCCAATCCACGTAATCAGCTAGCAAGCGATTGCGCAATAATTCTTCACTTCCGGCCGGTGCTTGCACACTGCAATTAAATTCCCTTGCAGTATGAATGTAACAGAGGGGAAGGAGCGATTTCACTGTTGTTTACATAAGGGAAATTCTATCGGTATTTTCATCGGTGAAGTGCAGCTTGAAAGCGGTACGTGTTTACTATTCAAATCTGACAAAGCTACACTATATTTTTTCTATAAAGTATACATTTCCTGCCATTAAAAAGCAAACCATTACAAATTGTTTTTGTTCAAATTCAGATGGCTGAGACTGAGAATGAGGGCAGGCGATGAATCGGCCATTGACGGTGCTATTGATATGGTAACGGAGACTGGTCGCATGAAGTTCACACGAGTTCTATTCAGGTGAGAGGCCATCTCTTTATCAGTTAATTTATCTAGTTAAAAGTTAAAGTATAAAATAAACAGTCATTTAAATAACATTAATGAACTGTTTCAAACATACGAAATTGACCAGAAATACATGATATAAATGTTTTATAAAAAACAAGAAAATGGGGCTTCACCGGGGTAAACTATATAACTTCTGGGCATAAGTGCAATGTTTCACTGATTGATAACTGGCTTTGTCTGCCAACCCTCTAACCCCCTTCTATGAGATGGTTGCCAGATGAAAGCAATTATTAATAACCAAAACATTGCACTCATTCGTGTGAGTTTTCCACTTCTTTAATTCGTAACTGTTAACCAATACAAAAAAGGGGAAGGTTGAAGAATGAGAAGAAGACAAATTAAATGCAAATTAAATACATAAAAGAGAAAGATAACAAGAGAACAATTCAGAAATCAATAATAAATCAATATATTGAATATACGAAATATCTTTATTTTTCCTCCATTTTGATGGGAACTAATTTAACATTTATTTTTTGTATATTAGAAAGTTAAATTTGAATATAGAAAGTTAATTGTTTTGTTTTTATGATTTGAAGTAAATTGAAACTATTGTAAACAAAACTTTGTCAAAAATTCTTAAATAGTAAATCTTGAATCTGCTGGTCATTTGATATATTTTTACTTGTTTTATTATATATTTATAATGTCAAGTATATCATGAAGGTATCATTGTATTGTATTTATATTTGTTATATCAGGACCTTGGTAATAAAACAGCACCATTGCTGACTATGTAATCCTGAATAAATAAATAAAAAAGAAATTCCTTGTTTATTGTCATTTTTGCAGGGACATGTATGCGTTTGCTCCAGCCAGACAGCGGGCCATTGATGCATTCCTTGCCGTGCGGGACAGCATGCATCCAATCACTGCAAAAACTGTGGCAAAAGATGATCTAAAATTGTCATTGTAGTGCGCAAGAAGATTGTTAAATTTACATCAAAGTGCCAATTTACTATTAGCTTGGCAATAAAGAATAAGCCAAATCTCTTCTTCACTGTATGGACAGCACTTCTAATTGTTCGCAACATTTAATTGAGAATTATAATCTGTCAAAGTTTATAGAATATGACTATTTGAAAATCAGCATGAAAAAATGCAGACATGAGTGATCCTGATCAAATTTCTGCATCGTTTACAAGCTATCTACAATTAGGTTTGTATATGAATGAAAATCCACTTATTTCTCATTTGAATTACCTTTAGAAGGTGATTATAAATTTATAAAATTATCACTTTAAATTGATGATTTTATACCATTGCACCATGGCAGTTGTACAGTATGCAAAAATAGCTGGTAATGGCAAAATCTTAAGAACTGAATGTCAGATTTCAATAAAACTTAGGTACCTGAATGTATCTTAGGGAGCCAATGAAGCCATACAATTTTGGGGTCAAAGGTCAAGGTCATAGGACTCTATAAATACATGCTAAAATAGCTTGTAATGGCAAAATCTCAAGAACTGAATGTCAGATTTCAATCAAACTTGGTACCTGAATGTATCTTAGGGGACTGATGTAGCCATACAATTTTGCTGTCATGAGGTCAAAGCTCAAGGTCACAGAATTCATAGATGCGAAATAGCTTGTAATTGTAAAAACTCAAGAAATAAATCTCAGATTTCAATTACACTTGGTACCTGAATGTATCTTATGGAGCCAATGTAGCACTACAATCTTCGGGTCATGAGGTCAAAGGTCAAGGTCACAGGACTCATTATACATACATGTATATGCCAAAATAGCTCATAATTGTGATACAGTATCTCAAGATCTGGTTGATGAATTACCATCAAAATTGAGTGTACAGTATTAATTCAGTGCATGTTAATTTTGGCTTGATATAAAAATTGCGTGATAGCGGAGGCATAATTTTCGACTGCACGCTGTCGAAGATCCATCTAGTTTTATAATAGTTTGTGCCAGGCATGACCATGCCTCTAAATGCCTGTAAATTTAGTACATAAGCTGTCAAGAAGTGTGTACTAATTAATGTTAGAATTAATTGGCAAACTGATATGCCTTTTTCGCAGTCCAAAGGAATGGGTTGTTAAAGGGATCTAGTAACTTTGTTGACATGTGCATAAAGTGATGAATGGTTGATAAAATGTGTATTTTTGTGATCTGATATGTCCACTCAGTAATGTGTGAAAAGTTCACGTTAAAGGGATATTATATAGCTGAGTAATGAGCGACTATTCAAAGTGATATTCGCTATTTTAAACTCATTACATTGACTTTGTACACAGTTTTAACTTTCCAGTGAATAATTAAAAATCTGAACACTTCAATCGTTGATATCTTTTTAACGAAAGAGAAATGTTCCAGGCTTCTATTGGTAATGTAATACGAATACCATAAGGTATGAGAGAACCTCTTGATTTCTAAGTAAGTTTTCATGAATTTGGACAATGTTACCAGATCCCTTTAAAGGGACTTAGTAACATTGTCCAAATCCTCAAAATAAAATTTTCATTCTCGCGGTTCCCTCATAGCTTGTTGTATTCGTATTAACAATAAAATCATGGGACAGGTTTCGGTTTTTCAAATTTCCCTTTCGTTACAAAGATATGTATGATTGAAGTATTCAGATAAGAAAAACTCCGGGCGAGTTTTTCTTCCGTGTACAAAGTGAGTGCAGTGAGTTACTGAATATCAATTTGCATTTTCGCTCATTACTTGGCCATACAATGTCCATTTGACTTGAAATTTTCACACAATACCCTGTGGACATATGAGATAACAACAATATACATTGCATCAACCATTCATCACTTTTTGCACATGTCAACAAAGTTACTATATCCCTTTAATGGACGGCATCCAAGAAATTGCTCAATTGTTATCATGATTTGTGTACAAATCCTAAGTAAATCTGTTTTCCTAGGATTCTTCTTTTAAAAACTTCATTATTTTGTATTAGAATTTCTGTAATTATGTATTATAGGCTATTGATTATAGGACAGACTTGGTCAACAATTCATTTAATTGAAGAAAATACCTAAGGAAAATGTTGGTTATTGCAATTTTCATTTTGTACAGTTGTTGAATCAAGACTCTCCCATCACTATCTAGTGTAAACTATGAGATTAAAAAGGAAACTAAATTGAATATATTACATGCTCAGAGTATGTAAAATGTGTTGCACAAATTCTGAAAAGGAGAATATGTTATGAGGCACAGCATATGTTTTTGGTCAAACCAACATGATGGCAATAAATACTTTAAACTTTGTAATATTTGCTTGTTGTTTTTTTTTGGTCAATATTGTAATCTTTATTCCTTTCAAGTACACGTACTGCTATGTTAACGTTAGAATCATTTGTGTGTTTAATTGTGTATAATACTTAGTAGTTTTGTAAAAACTCATTTTCAATTGGTAGTACATGTACAAAAACTATAGTTCGTTTGCAATACTGTGTGCTTTAAGTGTATGTTCAAGAGGTAGAAAAACCTGCTCACTGTTTGGTATTGAGCACATTTTGGTAATTATCTCAAAACGGTATAAACTTATCACAAAAAACAGGTCGTTCGGGACTGATTGATTTTGCTATGACATGTATTCTCCATAAACCCCAGCCCGATTATTTTCGGGAAAAATCCTGAATGGGTTAATAACCTACATTCTATTCAACATTCTTTTACTTGTTCTCTTATTAACAAATGGTAATACCAATGCTCTAGTGAATTTGTCATTGAGAGTGTACAATTGGAAGCAATGTTTTAGCTGACATAATACCAGGGAACAAATTAATATTTCTTTTTCAGGGGCTACTTTTCAAGCTTGCCTGCATGAAAATAACACTCTAAAATTTGTTTTGCATTGAACTCTATGCAAATTTACAGGGGCTCTTTTAGGATTTTCGGGGGCTCTTTTTGGTATATCGGGGGCGAATTGCCCAGAGCACCTGTAATACATATATTTTTCACTGCATAATACAGATAGAATCAAGGTGATTGATGTTACGACAGTTCTAGCTTGTGTTTCTACAGTATTTTAGAACATACTAGGAACATTCCATGATGTGAGCAAAACATGGTTCAGCTGAAACATACAAATCAAAAATGGTTTTGACCCAAGATGGTTAGAAAAAAAAGAAGATATTTTTTCCTCTATATCCAATTAGCATAGGCCCACTGGCCTGGGGCTACTAAAAATTAGCTCCGGGCCGCAAATTTCATTGATCCTAAATTCTACCGGCCCGTCCGGGCAACCAAATTTTACATAATTTGTTGTGTTTTTCTTTGTTTGGGGCCACCAGATTTAGGTTTCGGGCCATTCAAAGTTGAACAATCTTGTTTTTTCAAGGAGGTATTAGGAAGTATATATACTTCCTTGGTTTTTACTTGCCCGACTGGGCCGCAGGGCAAAAAGGTTAATTTCTAGCATTGCTATATCACTTCTTTTTTATGACCTGAAATATGTTCCAGTTCATCATGACAACTATTAAACTTTACAGAATAAACGATCACTCCATTTTGTTATTGTTTTTTTTTTGCATTAATAACAAAAAAGTTCTACGTTTCATATTGTTGATGATTGGAATGAACATGTATAAGTTTGTTTTGTTATTGTTTTCACAGTGTTTGTGATTATCGATATATTATTTTACTTTGAGGACAAGTAAAACATGACAGGGGCAAATCTAGCTTTTTGCTAAGGGGGGGGTTTGACCCAATGACGATGCGGAGCATCGTCCACGAGCCGCGAAGCGGCAAATTTTTTATGCTATTTTGAACCCCCGTAAGTGATTTTTTCACTTTTTTTTCACTGATACATTTTCACTTGGCAGCCCAAGGGGGGGGGGGGTTTAAACCCCCTAAACCCCCCCCCCCCCCCCCCCCCCGTAGATCTGCCACTGCATGAGGCTTGTTTAATTAAGCCTCTGCATATATTCCTGACACTATTGCAAAATTCTCTGCTGTATTAATACATTGAGGATGATTTGGTTTTGCTGTAACATGCATTTTACTTAGACCTGAGCCCACATGTTTGCAGGACCAGTTGAGGGCCTTGTAAACTACAGATTTAGGAATAATCCTATGATTGATTGATTGAGTGATAGATGGCTGGATGGTTGGTTGGTTGGGTGGTTGATCGAGTGATAGATGGCTGGATGGGTTATGTACCTACACATTGAGGATGATTTGGTTTTGCTGTAACATGCATTTTCCTTAGAACCGAGCCCCAGTGTTTGTAGGACCAGTCGAGGGCCTTGTAAATTACAGATTTAGGAATAATCCTATGATTGATTGATTGAGTGATAAATGATTGGATGGTTGGTTGGCTGGCTGGCTGGTTGGTTGGTTGCGATCTATCAATCGTAATGTTCGAAATATTTGAAACACAATGTCCTTTTTTTGCTATTTTTGCTATTTTTTGTCACGTGATATTTCATCCCAACACACATTTCATTATCTGCACATGATTACTACATAGCATTATAACAGTGAAAGATAAACATCATCATTGATAATGATAGTTAATTGTGAGAGATAAGTGTATCATTTTTCATTAATTCTAGCTTCAATATAAATATAAAAAACATGAAGAAAAAAACATGTGGAAAGGGGCATTCCAGATTTCCATGTTAATTAAAGGGATAGTTGAGTATTGGTCAAACTTAACTTTAGTACCAAAACCTGCACCATTACGGTACGAACTAATAGTTATAACTCCACCATGCTCGAAAAGTATACACAATTATAAACGACTATAAAGTAGAACCACACTCATTCAAAAAGACCCGTTACAACTCAAGAGGGCGCTCTAAAAAAACTCATTGGTTTTAGCGATTTTTCATACAAAATTGTGCATTTGATGTTTTCTTAAAATAATGATTCAATATAGGGCAATTCCACGGTAACGGAAGGACATTCAGACACAATTTTGGAACTTCAATCAAATAATTCCAGGATCCTGCTTTTGATTTTTTATTCTAAATGGCATGTCTTTGATCCTTGTTGGGACACCTTTGATTTCCACTATTTCTAAAATTTTGACCGCATTATGTAAATTAGATATGGACACTAATGAGGCCGGTAACGGAAGGACGCCAAAATGGACATGGATTTTCAAGTTTTTTAGTTATGACCCAATCTCTGTGATGTTACGAGGTTTATCATGTTAAGTTGGCTACTAGTCAATTTCCTTATGTTCACAGAGTATAACACCACCTTTTAAGAAACATATCTACATTGGTATATTAATTGTGAGAAATGAATTACTCCAGTGTTCGGTAACGGAAGGACGGTAACGGAAGGACCTCTGAAAAGTCTATTGGAATTGTACAATAAAATTAATTTTGAAATTTAAAGACCATTTATGAGAAGGAAACCTCTCTTTTGTGGTCTAAAATTAGTTTGTATCATAGATAGCATATGGACATCACAAGCATTTACATTTCTATTTTTTTCTTACTATATTTCATGCTCCAATGGCTCTTATTCATGGTCAATCCATGGTAACGGAAGGACACTCCGACACAAATTGTCAACTTTAAGAAAGACATTTTTAAATACTTGTGTTGTTAGAACAGTCTATTTTGATAACAATACTTCCAAAACATACAGTTTTAAGGTCCCATAATTTTTTTATTTTTTTTAATCTCCGCACATTATTGAATATGCATACAAATGAGGTCGGTAACGGAAGGACACTAAAATGGACAAGGTTTTGTTATCAAATCAGTTTTAACTAAAACTCTGTGATATTAAATAATACAAAATATTTTAAGGGTACACATTTCATTCTCTGAAGGGTTAAGAAAAATTTACTTGTTCTTTGATTAAAATTTGTCCGCAGATATTTGAGTTATTTCACACAAAGCGGACCAATGTTCGGTAACGGAAGGACATAATGGACTATAATGTATGATATGACACAGTAAGGTCATTCCATGTCAAATCACCTTTAAAAAAATAGAAAATTTTCATCGCAGCCCCCTTCAAATTTGCTAATATTTGGTATGTATGATATTTCAACCTTTAAAAGCGCAAATATTTAAGTTTTAGCCCAATCCGCCCAATGGTTTTGGCGCTATGGTCGATTCTTATGGG
>JBAMJV010009596.1:0-38048 GCA_037951105.1 Echinarachnius parma
ATTCTGTCGTTTGCTGTGTGCTGTGTATTCAAAAGAAAACCACAATTTTTGTTTAATTACTGTCTTGTAGATCATCATGAATGAGTTTGTTTGCTAAATGTTCTCCTCTATTTAGATAAGGTGCAATTCACTTTTTAATGTCTTTTTAATAGTTTCTATACCGATTGGGTTAATATATGCTGCTGAGTAGTCTACATGTATAGATATATATTGAATTCAAGGTATTATGTACTGTGGGGTGAGGGGAAGTCGTAGACAATTTTAGAAGCCGATACCAAGTACCTCATTTTTCAAGGCCGAGACCAAGACCTAATGATGGAGATTTTTACACAAATTCCGAGACCAGGATCCTTCGAAAAATGTTCAGGTCGAGATCATTGGTGATGATTGTTGAGACCTTTTTCCCCTCCAAATTCTGCCAGAATTCTGCTAAAAAAAGTCAAATTATGCCAGGCACAATGCCAGATGCTAAAAGGGTAAAAATTATGCCAGAAAGCAGAATTATGCCAGATCTGGCAACGTTGGTACTCAAGTATGGTCGTTGAAAAATACCTGTCACAGTTTCTACAGCCAGTAGAACATTGTGCAGTCATATTGTGAGAATGTGACCTACATACATTGCAGCAAACCCCTCCTCCATTTGTAAAGATGAACTTCAGCCCAAACATGTAAATAAAACAAGTTGTGCCACACCCCCTGAGTGTCATGCACTATTAATTTATACACCCTTACTTGTATCCATGGTATATCATGCTGTGTATTAGGGACCTGCTTTCATTGATTGAGGAACATACATTTTGTGCATGACAATGGTAACTTAAAATTTCCTCTTTTTGCACACGGCAATCCAGGATTATGAGCACTACATTTGCATACCTTGGTTCTGATTGGTGCGGGCCTTGTGTGTGGCCGGCCGGCTACAGTATACAGCTAACTTGTCCCTGCCCACCAGAATGTTGGTTTTCCCATCTTCATGTGGTTTTATTTTCACGTGGTTTTATTTTCATTTAATTCTGCCGGGCTCTTTATTATGATCTGCTGAATCAGGGAGCGACAGTAGGGATTATTCAGGAAGCTCTGTATGACTAAAGGATAGTACTTAGGACTGAAGTATGTGGTTGTATTTGGTGATTTTCTTCCAGCATACCTGATATTATATTTAGTGAACTTTTGGCGGACATTGTCTTTTGTGCAGGATCACTTTTACCATCTTGTGTTTCAATTATCCGTTGCATCAAAAAATACTCAAACTGAAATTCTGAAAAGCACTGGTTCAATTTAAATTGATTATAAGTCATATTTAGTTGATATATCTGAATGTAACCCATGGACTCATTTGGAAATTAACTTTGTGTTAAATTCAACTAATAAATACATGTATAATTAACCTGCATGTTATGTAGGGCTTATTTTAATTTAACCCGCAGAATTAGGACCTACATTATATTGAGTGCATGTGCACTGTACAGCGAATTACAGCTGTCTGCATACATGTTGCGTTTACTCTGAAACATGCATGGCGTACTATTTTTTTCTCTCTCTCGCACTTTTTTTGTCATCTGTTTGAATACCCAACAGCACTGATCCTGCTAACTTACTGGTAAGCATAACTGCAGATTGAATTGTTTATCCGTTGTCTGTTTAAAATAAAACCACTCTTTTTAAAGGGCATCAAGCGTGGGGATGCTACACAGCGGGTCGCCATTTTTAACTACCGTATTTGTCGGTGTATTAACCGCTCCCCCTAAAAAAAAAAAAAAAAAAAAAAAAAGTGCATTTAATATGGTCGTGTATTAACCGCACCCCCTTTTTTTTTTTTTTTTTTTTTTTTTGAAAAAAGGTGCGGGTAATACACCGACAAATACGGTAGGCTAGTTTGCGCGCACCGCATGACACTGAGCTAACGTGCATTACGCACCGTGCGCAACGTGTACGCAAGATGGCGCTGCGCATCTGATTTGACGAATCTGAACTACCTTTAAAGGGTACCACCACCCAAAAATAATATTCTTATTAAATGAAAGGTAACATCTTTAGTAGTCCATTCCATCAACAAGTTCACAAAAATATGTTTCCAGAAAAAAAATATAATTGGAAAAAAAGCATCACCATTCTAAAGCATGCGTTCGTCGTCTGGGATTCTATTGTCTCCAAACGTATGCGTGAATAGCATTGGCGCACTCGCAAATGTTTGGTCGGTACGGAACCAGGAAATAATAGTGGTTCCGTATAAAGTGGTGGTAATTAATTGCTTTGTTTATGAATTACACAACCCTTCGCAAAATGTTGGGTATCTTTTTGATATCACAAAACGGTACCAAAACATATAATTATGTGTTGTTCTTTGCCTGGTGGTCCCCTTTAAGAAATAGGGTACTACATACAGGGATCTATTAACTTTGTTGATACAGTGCAAAAAGGGATGAATGGTTGATGGGATATCTGATATATGTCCACTGGGTACTGTGTGAACATTTCAGGTTAAATGGACGTTATGAGCGAAAAATGCAAAGTGATATTCACTATTAACTCATTGCAATATGTTCACGCTTACGACTATCCAGTGGAAAGTTTAACATCTAAACACTTTCATTTGTAAATCTTTTGGACGAAAGGGAAATTCGAATAACTGAAACCTGTCCCATGATTTTATTGTTCATACAAAAACAACATGGTACGAGGGAACCTCTTGAATTCAAACACTAACAAATTGAAATCATGAGTGCCATCATGGTCACATATATTTACATAGCTTTTGTCTTCATGGCGAATACTCTAGAAAAAGAAATATTGAAAGTATGTATAAATGAGACCATATTTAAAGGGAAGCAACACCCATAAATAATTCCTTTATTAATGATTATTTTCAGTATGGTCACAGCTGCAGTTGAAGTGCATTTAAAACAAATAAATATGTAAACTTTATGTATATAAAGTAAGTACTGCAAACAAATATTCATGGGTCTGCAGACGAGACTGTTTTTTTTTTTTGTCAAATAGGTTCTTAGACACTAGAATATACATGTTTCCTTCAGCAGACCCCCGAGTTCATAATTGTATCCCCCGAACCACTTCGGGGGATACTATGGATTTGGCCTCGTCGCGCCGCCGCCGCCGCCGCCGCCCGCCGCCGCCGCCGCCGCCGCCGCCGCCGCGTCCGCCGCAGAGATTTTCTTGTGAACGCTCTACAGGTCCGAGTTCTTGTCCGATCATTTTCTAATTTGGTATGAAGGTGTATTAAGGAAAGAGGATGAAGCCTATTGATTTTGGTGTGGGGCGGAGTCCTGGTTGCCATGGTAACCATGATATAAAGAAATAGTTAAGATTACCTTGTGAACGCTCTACAGGTCCGAGTTCTTGTCCGATCATTTTCTAATTTGGTATGAAGGTGTATTAAGGAAAGAGGATGAAGCCTATTGATTTTGGTGTGGGGCGGAGTCCTGGTTGCCATGGTAACCATGATATAAAGAAATAGTTAAGATTACCTTGTGAACGCTCTACAGGTCCGAGTTCTTGTCCGATCATTTTCTAATTTGGTATGAAGGTGTATTAAGGAAAGAGGATGAAGCCTATTGATTTTGGTGTGGGGCGGAGTCCTGGTTGCCATGGTAACCATGATATAAAGAAATAGTTAAGATTACCTTGTGAACGCTCTACAGGTCCGAGTTCTTGTCCGATCATTTTCTAATTTGGTATGAAGGTGTATTAAGGAAAGAGGATGAAGCCTATTGATTTTGGTGTGGGGCGGAGTCCTGGTTGCCATGGTAACCATGATATAAAGAAATAGTTAAGATTACCTTGTGAACGCTCTACAGGTCCGAGTTCTTGTCCGATCATTTTCTAATTTGGTATGAAGGTGTATTAAGGAAAGAGGATGAAGCCTATTGATTTTGGTGTGGGGCGGAGCCCTGGTTGCCATGGTAACCATGATATAAAGAAATAGTTAAGATTACCTTGTCAACGCTCTACAGGTCCGAGTTCTTGTCCGATCATTTTCTAATTTGGTATGAAGGTGTATTAAGGAAAGAGGATGAAGCCTATTGATTTTGGTGTGGGGCGCGGTCCTGGTTGCCATGGTAACCATGATATAAATAAATAGTTAATATTACCAAAATAAAGAAATAGTTAAGATTACCTTGTGAACGCTCTACAGGTCCGAGTTCTTGTCCGATCATTTTCTAATTTGGTATGAAGGTGTCTTAAGGAAAGAGGATGAAGCCTATTGATTTTGGTGTGGGGCGGAGTCCTGGTTGCCATGGTAACCATGATATAAAGAAATAGTTAAGATTACCTTGTGAACGCTCTACAGGTCCGAGTTCTTGTCCGATCATTTTCTAATTTGGTATGAAGGTGTATTAAGGAAAGAGGATGAAGCCTTTTGATTTTGGTGTGGGGCGGAGTCCTGGTTGCCATGGTAACCATAATATAAAGAAATAGTTAAGATTACCTTGTGAACGCTCTATAGATCCGAGTTCTTGTCTGATCATTTTCTAATTTGGTATGAAGGTGTATTAAGGAAAGATGAAGCCTATTGATTTTGGTGTGGGGCGGAGTCCTGGTTGCCATGGTAACCATGATAACCATGATATAAAGAAATAGTTAAGATTACCATGTGAACGCTCTACAGGTCCGAGTTCTTGTCCGATCATTTTCTTATTTGGTATGAAGGTGTATTAAGGAAAGAGGATGAAGCCTATTGATTTTGGTGTGGGGCGGATTCATGGTTGCCATGGTAACCATGATATAAAGAAATAGTTAAGATTACCTTGTGACCGCTCTACAGGTCCGAGTTCTTGTCCGATTATTTTCTTATTTGGTATGAAGTAGGCTTGGGCGGTTCTGCCCCAGCTTGGAGTCGATTCTGATTCCATACCCATGTCTCGGTTCCGAGAAGAATCGGTTCTGAGATCGTATAGCGTACATGTACACATAACTCATACAATCACACAATCAGCTCTGTGTATATGAGAAGGTAACTCGCCGGATCGCCTACCGCGCTGGCGATCCAGTTCTAACAAAAATTGTTAAAATGCAGTGCGTTTGTAATCGAGGTAAATCTGAACAGTTTGATATCATTTTTCCGTAGAAATCATTTTAGAAATGCAAAAAAGTAATTGATTTAGGAATCTGGTTTATTTAAGAGGATTTGGGGCCACAAATGCACTGCATTTTAACCATTTTTTTTTAGAACTGGATCGCTTGAATTGCGAATTGCATGCATGCGTACGTATATATGCGCTGTACACGTACGAACGCCAGCGTTGTTTTCTTGAAATAAATAAGACGGGACCGGTGCGGGAGAGACCGGGAGAGACTGTGTCTGTGCGAGACACGGCAGTTCCATGCGTTTGCGCGAAATAGTTTGATTCTATTCTGATTAGAACCGAGGAGAGTCGGCATAAGAGATCGACTCTCTTGAAACCGACTCGTTCTTGCGCGCGATCTCCCTTCCCCGCGAGTCGATTATTCACAGAATCGGTACAGTTTTGCACGTGTACCAGTAGTATCGATTACTCGGTTCTGCGCTATTCAGGAGTCGACCGTTGATTCCTATTTCTGGAATCGGGTAGAATCGAGTAATCGGTTCTGACGCCCAAGCCTAGTATGAAGGTGTATTAAGGAAACAGGATGAAGCCACCAAACTTGTTCAGTTCACAATATTACAACCCACAAAAGTGCAATGCCATTGGTTCGGGGGATACATGTGCTCGGCTGCGCGACCCGCCGAGCGCGCAATTTCTAGTTGAGTATGATGATGATTTTTTTTCACAAACAAAAAAGGAATGATTCAATTTTCTGAACTTTTGGTAGAATTGACTACGGAAACTGTTTTCTTTGATTTATTCAAAACTTATTTAGGGGTGGTGGTTCGCTTTTATTTTGTTTATACAATCAAAATAAGATTAGTAGAATATACATACTGTACATGCATTGTTTGGAATTGGAAGATCTGTTTACAATATTTATTCATTATTACAACCTACTTTACATCACAATATACCAATTACAAACACTGTATCAGGACCATTCCTAAGTTGGTTTAGTTACATTTAGGGCCATGCACATTGCATCCTGCTGTACCATGTCTTTGTTTAAGGATATTTTTCTTTTCATATCTTGTTGTCCTAGATCATATAAAGTTGTTTTCCCCATGCATGAAAGAAATTTTGAAAAAGCCTCCGGGATATTTGCTTAGAAAGGGGAGAGGGTTGGGTTAGTGAGCAAACAGCAAGTGTACACATGTATGTAAAACATTTCAAAAGCGAAACTAACTTTGAATTGAAAGAAATTATAAATAAATAAGTAAATACGGTAACCATTATCTGCTTTGTGCATGTCTATCACAGGGTAGCATTGATTTGAAAGATAAAATATAGGTATATAAATTATGTAGGCACTGGAAGACAATTTGAAAATTGTTTTTGTAAATTATAATGGATAATGGAAGAACATGAAGAAATGTATGGGAATTTTTTCTAGCAAAATATTATTTGAATTAGGAATAAACAAACAAGACGTTGCTGGAGCAGTATCGGAGCTATGGAAATATACATCATCACCATGCATCGATATGCAGGAATTTGTTCATGTGGGGGGGGGGGGGGGGGGGGGGGGGAGTTAAAGGAAAATGCCAGTAGTGGGAAACACCCCACACACAAAAAATGAAATGTACGCTCTTAATACCAATCATGTGAAAGAATATGTTTTTACTAATACGGGATGATACAAATTTGGCCTGGAAACCGCCTACTAATTGATATATTTAGTAAATTATAAAGCTATCTACTGCGGATTGATATCTCGACGATGGTTGTATGTTGATATACAGCCTTGTGCGATGCGTGTTAATCCTATGGCTATGGCAAATGCGCACATGGTACGAGCGAATCGCTCAAACGAGCGTATCTATGTGGCCAGCGGGGACGGGCCAAACTGACGGTGAATTTAGGCTCAATGTCAGTGGCTTTCATTTAAACGTTTTAACTGATATTTCTGCACTTTCAATAACGATACTGGGCCATTTTTGGTCACGTGTGTGACCCAAAACATGAACATTTTTGAAATAGGATGCTTATATTTCAGGTATAAGAGGTATAATGATTTTTACTTTGTATGTGACTTGAATATGTTGAAGTCTTTCAGACTTAACACAAAAGATTTTATAAGGATTACGTTACTCAATGTCAGAGGTCAAATGGCATGGGTCATGTGTGTGACTTCGCACGGAGCGCTTTTTTCATAACTCAATTTCATTTGGGAAATCCTTTGAAATATGAAAAGCTATAATGTTCATCTTATTACCAGACAAGTATTATAGATCAGTAAGTACACAAATAGCAATGAATAAGAATTATATCAAACCGTTGTTTTTTATTGTATTTAATTATGTGGCAACGTCTGGTCACTGTGTGACATTTTGGGCCGGTCACGTGTGTGACATGTACAATATGAATGGAAAAATGGGAATTTTATAATATCAGGTTTAGAGAGGAATGAAAAGTTCAATTTTTACAAAGTTGGTATCAACATGTACAGGAAAATGAGAAGAATAAGCTTGCTAACTATCCTTTCGATATCTTGATTATTTTCTGGGTTATGATTTTAGAAAAATATTGAAATATGTAAATTTATGCAAATGAGTATGAAAGTGTCTTTGTTTAATGTAAATCATATATTTCATGAAACTTTACACATGGATCATTCCAAAAATGGAACAAAACAACAGAAAATTAAAACTTCAATTTTTCCGAAAAAGTTTCACTTTTCAAAGAATGGCCCTAAGGTTGGGATTTTTCCACACACGCTTTATGCTATTTCAACAATACTAATCAATTAGTTTGGCCAATAAAGTTATTTTCAACTACTGGCATTTCCCTTTAAGACGATAGGTCAGACATTGGCACCCTCCAGCACCCCCCTCACTCCCTCCCCCATCCCAATCCCTCCATTACCTGTTACCTATTTATGTACATTGTGTACATAGATGAAAGCTAGGTAATTATTTACTTGCCAGATTGTATTACTTTGTTTGGAAGCCATGAGATTCAGGTTTCAGGATTGAGAATTTTTACTTGACTTGCTGAGAATAGGCTACAAAGAAAACAACTTACTTCAAACATTTCTTGCATTATCATTCTAATTATTTAAGGGAATAACATTATCTAGGAGGAAATTTGAGATTTATATTAAAGGGGACCACCAGGCAAAGAACAACGCATAATTATATGTTTTGGTATACCGTTTTGCGATATCAAATAGATACCCAACATTTTGCAATGGGTTGTGTAAATTCATAATAAACAAAGCAATAAATTACCACCACTTACGGAACCACTATTATTTTCTGGTTCCTTACGGGCCAAACATTTGCGAGTGCGCCAATGCTATTCACGCGTATGTTTGGAGACAATAGAATTCTGGACGATTCGTTCGCTCTGGACATAGTAGTCTTCGTACATGTATACAGACGCATGCTTTAGAATGGTGATGCATTTTCCAATTATTCCAATTATTATGACCTTGAAGGCCACACCTCACCATCTTCATCGTGAGAGTAGAATAGCATAGCAGTGTTTAGGGGGCCCTTTTGAGCCCATTTGAGCCCATTTGAGCCCATTTAAAAAACCCAAGTTGGATAGCTGTTTCTTAAAACTGTGTGTGATCATGTTTCTAAGATGAACATGATGGTGTGGGGGAAGTTAAGCCATTTTCTACAGGAACTTGTAGTGGGCCATGTAAGGCCAAATAAAAAAAAAAACATGTTTAGCGTCCCCGCCCGCTTCCTTTTTGGAGGCCGCCTGCTTTTTTTTTTTTTTTTTTTTTTTTTTTTTTTTGGAAAAATGATTTTGAAAAAGATCGTACTTTTAATATAGACTCATTCGTTATTTTGGATAAATGGGTCAGTCGGCCATTTTGAAAAAAGTCGGCCATTTTGAAAAAAGGCGGCCATTTTGAAAAAAGTCGGCCATTTTGAAAAAAAAAAAAAAAAAAAAAAAAAAAGGGCCTCCTCCTTCCTTTTTTCAAAAGAGCAGGACGCTAAACATGTTTTTTTTTTTTATTTGGCCTAACTCTCAAGATCTGAATCTAGTTAGGAACGGGTTTGTAACACTGTGTGCTTTGAGTGCCTTCTCCATGTTTAACACAAATACATACTGTACATGTATGTAATGTTCTGTGGTGCTGACCAATTTGTATAATCATGTAGATTTCATTCAGTCTAAATATGTACATTAATTATGCCATGTTATACACTGCCAATATGTTCACGAAAGCTGCACAATAATGTACTAAATGCAATATGGATTGGAGACCATGCATGTCTATATTTCTATTAAAGGGTACCACCACCCAAAAATAATATTCTTATTAAAGAAAGGTAACATCTTTAGTATTCCATTCCATCAACAAGTTCACAAAAATATGTTTCCAGAAAGAAAAAAAATAATTGGAAATGCATCACCATTCTAAAGCATGCATTCATGCGGTCTGAATTGCGAAAACTGCGATATGTGCAGTGAATTGCGATGCGTGCAGAGCGAGCGAATCGCCCGGGAATCTATTGTCTACAAACGTACGCGTGAATAGCATTGGCGCACTCGCAAATGGTTGGCCCGTATGGAACCAAGAAATAGTAGTCGTAAGGCCATAAAAAATAAATTGTTGGATTGGCGTAACCCGCCCGTCCCTAAAAATACCGCCGACCCTAGATGTTTTTGCCGATTGCGATCAATATCGTTATGTATCGTTGTGTATATCGAAGCGAAAAAATTGCTATCGCCTGAGTATCGCGCTGCATTTGCGATCGATATATTTGCTGCACTAAAAACCCGGAAGTGTTGCGATATCGCTTTTTCCCCGCGAGGCGATGAAGGCGCGAATATACTGTATACAGTACATGCAATGTACCATACGTATACGCGATACCGAATACCCCGCGGTACCTATGCAGCGCATGCATGTACAATGTTTATGCCGCCGGCCAGGGCCAGCATGCATATCTGCATATAAAAAAAAGTTTTAAAAAAAAAAAAAAAAATCCCGACCGACCTACCCTAATTTTTGGTTGCCCGTTACGCCAATCAAACAAATTTTTTTTTTTGGCCTAAGTGGTGGAAATTAATTGCTTTGTTTATGAATTACGCAACCCTTTGCAAAATGTTGGGTATCTATATGATATCACAAAACGGTACCAAAACATATTTATAATGTGTTGTTCTTTGCCTGGTGGTCCCCTTTAAACACTTTGCATTATCAAGGCCACAATGGGCGTTCCCCCATCATTTTGACGGTGAGATGCACCCAGACAATAAAATGTTGAATAGTATCGTACTGTAGTTGATTTGACTTGCTGTTTACATTGTATAGAATGTCACATAAACTATAATAACTCGGTATCATATTTCATTTCATCTCATTTTCATGCTGTACCAGAGGTAAATTGTACTGTGCTATGACTTGTGACCTTTTGTATTTTCATCTCACAACAAAGATTGCATGGTTAATTAAATGACAGTTGCACAGTATACGTGGCACATTCCTTCCATATAATATTGATATTTCATTACAGGTATGTTTACATGTTATTCAAACAGTTGTGGAGGTATGATTGTATCATTTTTGCAATCATACATTTTTAGTTGCCATGACATTTCTGTTAAAGGGATAGTTGAGTATTGGTCAAACTTAACTTTAGTAACCAAAACCTGCACGATTACGATACAAACTAATAGTTATAACTTCACCATGCTCGAAAACTATACACAATTACAAACGACAAAGTAAAACCCCTGTTATCATTAAAAAAGAGCAGTTACAACTCGAAGTGTCAAATTAACTCGGCGCGAAGCACTAGCGTTGTACAGGTCCTAATACGGGACTGTATAGTGCAGTGTGCGGTAATACGGGACTGTAGTGCAGTCACTGTGTGCGGTAATACTATACAGTAGTACGTGTATACTGTATATTATGTATCGCAACCATAGAAGTATGACTCCAACACTGCCGTTGACGCAACTCGCAAGCCCCATTCGCATTCGTTCGCCTTTCGTTCACAGTCGCGCTAACACACGGAGAGACTGGTCCATGAGGCGCATATATCACTGATTTTTTGCGGAATGGAAGGAAAAATCATAATCTTAATCCAACCGGTAGTTGGATCACATATTGGAGAGTAAATTGCTGGTAAGTACCGTATCATATGTATAGTTTTAAGCACAATTAGCGTGCACACAAATATTTGGTTTCAGTCTTTTATTAGGAGAACATAGAACGCTAGTGCCTCGCACTAGCGGTTCTAAAAAGTGATACCCGGGCGTCAACCACTTTTATATGATATTTTGAAAGCAAATTTCACAACAATTAGAGCATTTGAATGGAAATTATTATTATTTCCCATGTTTTTTTCGATGATCTTTCATATGGAGTTGAAATCAACCAAATCCGTTACAATCGATGTTGGGGGGGCACTTTGGAAATTACCAAAACTCAACTTGGCCTTTAACTAACGACCACACCTTTACTATCTTTTGGGAGAAGACATGTGTGACTCAAAGTTTCAAACCCAATGTACTTGATATGTACATGGCTCTGGTTTTTTTAAAGGTGCCAAAAGGCTTAATGGCACTTTGAGGACCTGTATTTTTAAAAACATACTGAACTGAAAACTTATTTTTGTATTTTCTTATAGCATCCACCTAGATTGATCTCCCATACCTTAACGAAAATATTTGGACTTCCCTTTATATAGGTCAGATAACCCTAAAGGGCCAATTGTTAACGGAAATTTGTCAACCAAAAATGGGTTCAATTATGTTCAGGTATAAAAAAACACTAACAGATTTTTTTCTTTTTTTATTTGTTGAAAATTATGAACGAGTGTGAGTTAAACTTTCAGAAAATTAACGGCGCTTAATATGTAAAGTAATATTTTGACAGTACAATGCCATCAAAATTGGTGTTTCGGACGTTACATCCTCCGTTAACAATTTAACCCCTCATTACCCCTACCAGTATCATAATTTATTGAAATGATATCAGCATGAAAATTGAACTAACAGTTTCCTCATCATATTGCGTAAAAGGGAAATGACTGATTTCTTAAGCCAGCGATTAAAAAAAAAAAAAACATGAAATGCACACATGCTCTCATTTTCCGTTAACAATTTTGTAACGTCCGAAACAATATTTCTTTAGAAATAATTTTTAAAAGGGGGATAACACAAACAATTATTTATCTCAGTTTTGAAGAGACTTCATGTACCTTCCCATCACAGAAAAAAAAAATGTAATAGCTCATTGCGTTATGATTATATATTCAAAATTAACTTTCCGTTAACATTTGTAACATCCGAAACAAATGTAACGTCCGAAACAAAAAATGTAACTTATAAGCTCATAAGTCACAGGAAAGGGCACATTATATGAATCAATCATCATAATATAAAATAGTATTCATTTTAAAACAAATTTACACATGAATTGGGTAATTAATTGCCAAAACAAATGTTTGAGATCAACCAATGTAAACAAATGTGTTTCGGACGTTACATGGGGTAATTGTTAACACAAAATTGATATTTTGGTGCATTTATTTTCAAAATGATAATATATGGTTATTATTATTCATTTAGATCAAGTAAATGAAACATAATCATCAAAATACATGATGCTTTAACAACATTTAGATGCTTAGTCTGCCCCAAATCCACATTTTCACCAATTTTTGATCAATTTTTCTCAGCTAATTTGTAACCACTAAAGTTTTACAAGACACTTGATATAGTGAATGATATGACTAATCTACTTAGAACAATAACCTTTCTTTTGTGGAACTGAAACACTACCTGCTGCAACAACTCCTGTATTTTGTTTACCATTTACAGAATCTTTTGTATGGTATTGTGAGCTCGTTTCGGACGTTACAAAATGGTGTTAACACACATTTTGATTGCACAAAAAATTCAATTTGGAACATTTAAAAAAGTATTATCTACATTTTTCATGATCTATATGCTTCCTGCTCCAGCAAAAGTGTTTTGAACAAAAAATGATCAGTTATTTGTCTCTGGGAAGGAACTTTTATTTATAAAATGTGAGGAATTGCTATTTTTGCCCCATAATTGTTCATGTTGTAAAGTACACAGAACTACATGTATACTGATTTTGTTTTTTGTATCACATCAAATGCATTTAGGTTGATTGCCTTTATAATGTTCTATAAGAAACAAATGTTAAGTCTCTGTTTCATTATTCATTTAGTGGAAATATAGACATTTTCATTAACAAAGCCTTTTAGTGGTATACAAAAGTACAGTATAATTATGCTAAATTTACTCTTCTGGTATCATTCATTAGTTGCAAAATATGTTTTTCCATACTTAAACTTGATAAGAAGAAAATAATCTGCGTTGATCCACATGTTTTACTGACAATATTAAAATGTTAATCATTTGTATTAAAAAAATCCACATGTTAAAAGCAAAAGTTACTTTTGAAATACTATATGGCATATGCCATGTAAACTATAGGTACATGTACACCAAGATAATTCCTTATCATATTCTTAAGACAATTTCCAGAACATTACTGGTTTATGATCAATTACATTTTTGTGCAAGTCAACTATCTTTGAAAAATATAACCATATCTGCTGGAACAAATATAATTTCTTGACCGTAACCTTATGTGGTACATACAAGTGTACTGTACATGTGCCATTATAACTTGAATTTGAGGTTTTGCTAATATCATATTGATCAGTAATGCATTTCTGACAGTTATTCTAATTTTCGATAATAGTTTGATAAAATTAGTTTGAGCTTCATATTTTATCAAAATAAGAAAATGGAAAATTTAAATCATATACAATGTATGTCATTGTACAATACATATACTTTTATCTTTTGTAAAATGATGAAGGAAACTCTGGAAAGTCACATCGATCATCCTTTGACTGTATATAATAACAGTTTCTAATTGCATGTAATATTTGTACAAAATCTTGGATTTTGTCTATCAATATGGACTACATTCACTATCCCTTTCCTTGGGAGTTCAATTAATGCACATATTTATGGGTTTTGCTTGCAAAATCATGCAAACAAAGCGAGTTAAGATATGTTTTGAAGTGATGTTAACACCATGTAACGTCCGAAACAAAATAGGGTATGTCATAACATAATGCAACTTTGCTACAATAAATTATAGATCACAATTCTCAAATTGTAGTTATTGTAGTACTAGGTACTTCATAATTTCACTAAAACCCTTAAAATTGTCTCTACTTTAGAGATCTGAACATAATTATAGATAAATCAAATTTACATGTACTGTAATGTATAATGTCATATATGGTTGATAGAAGACCCCTTTCTGTGCTATGAAGTTAATTTGACCATTTCGAAGAAGAATTTGTATAGATTTACATCTAAACATATACTTTCTGTATTTAAATATTCCAAAACAGCAAAGATTTAAACCACAACTGGTCATAGAAGTGTGAAAAAAGGGTAAATGTTAACAATGTGTAACGTCCGAAACACATACAAGAATCAAATTAGAATTTTTTTTTGCAAGTGTCTTGCTCCAATTTTATATCATGTAAATATGTCCTATCATGTATTGTTTCCATACAATAAGTTTGAACCAACAACAGTAAAAAAAATTTGCATTATAAAAACTTCAAATTGCAAAATCCAAATTTTAAGGCTATTTTTCACTTTAAAATGACCTAAAAACTAAAATTTAAGAAACAGAAGCCCCCAAAATGGCACACATGATGTCAGAAGCCCACTTTAATTATTTGTATTATTTGTAATGCCATTTGGAATAGTAGGATTTTAGTATGGCAATGTGAAAATGTATCATATTTTTCTTTTAAATACAGGAAATCCTAAATGTTCATAGATATTTTGCAGAATTGGGGATAGATTAAGCCCAGATATTTATATTTCACGAAAATATAAGTTGTGTCAATGTTAAAAAAACATGTTTGAAGTTAGTTCACTTAATTTCAATTTTGACCATGTTGGTTGACACATTTGGCATCTTTAAAAAAACCAGTGCCACATGCAAATCTGGTACAATAATGTACAGCATCAAATATCTTTCTGTTGTTAAATATTTTCTTTTCTTTTGTATTCTCTACAGTTTTTGATTGACTTGACTCATTGCCAAGGTACAGTCTGCCTGGAATAGGAGTCAAGTCTTTAGATGTCTGAGAAAAAGCAACAGTCCTCCCAAGAAGTGACCTGTCATTTCTGCAAGTTGCCCTTCAGGGAACAAGCTTCTCTGGGAGTTATAAGCATCCAGCTTGCAAGAGCTGCTGGGCTGTCTACTTAACACAATAAGCAACTATTAATTACCTATCCTATTTTTTCCCTTTCTGTTGACAGCTTATCTTCGGTTGCTGTGGTTGGTGTTGAGGTGAAGATGTCAGAGAAAAGGCAACAGTCCTCCCAAGAAGTGACCTGCCATTTCTGCAAGTTGCCCTTCAGGGAACCTTCTCAGGGGGATGTAATCATCCGGCATGTAAGAGCTGTTGGGCTGTCCACTTCACAAAGTAAGCATTTTTATTTCTTTGGTTGCTATAGTTGGTGTTAATGTGGAGATGTCAGAGAAAATGCAACAATCCTCCCAAGAAATGACCTGTCATTTCCTCAAGTTGCCCTTCAGATAACCCTTCTGATAACCCTTCTCAGGGAACTGCAAGCATCCAGCATGCAAAAGCGGCTGGGCTCTGCACTTCACAAAGTGAGCAATTTTTTTTGTAGAATTGACAGAGTAGATTTTTAGAGTAACTAGAAACTAATTAGTGGGCAGAAATGTTAAAAATCCTCCCTAGTATCAATCCAGCATGCTAGAGCTGCCAGGGCTGTGCACCTCACAAAGTGATTTTACTTATCAGAATGGGCAGAATATCAGAAAATTTGATTGATTATAATGCCAGATTGTTTGCCGGATAAATGAAACACCTCTCATAGAGTACAGAAGCCATGATGTCATAAAAACACTTTTTTCGAATTTTTAAATTTGAACTCAATTTTCCGTAAGAGCATCAATAACAATGTCCAAATACTAAAAATCAATTGAATATATTACGCATTGGCTGAGATATGCCCATCCGAATGAATTTTACTTCAATGGGCAATCAGTGTTATAGTGCACTGGTTCATAAAGTTATGAACCAGTGCACTATAACACTGATTGCCCATTGACAAAAAAAATCATTCGGATGGGCATATATCTCAGCCAATACGTAACCTATTCAATTGATTTTCGGTATTTGGACATTATTTGTTATGCTCTTTCTGAAAATGAAGTCGAAATTTGAAAATTCTAAAAAAGATGTTTATGACATCATTGATGACATCACACTTCACCACTCAGTGCTCAAAATTAGCATGGGGCAACTTTACTGTATAAACATTAGCTTCATTCAGGCTGCCAAATTTTATTGATGCTAAATTCCACTGGACCAAATGGGAAACTAAATATAAGCACATTTGTGTATGTTTTTTTTTTTTTTTGGGGGGGGGGGGGGGGGGGGGGGAGGGGGCTACCACATTCAGGTTTCAAGTCACTAGAATTGGAAAAATCTTGTTTTCTTGCATGTGTAGGCCATGTTAAGGCAAACCAGTCAATTTTGTAGTAATTTTTCTTCTTTGGTTCACCTTAATGATTTCCCTGGCTGTATTTTTCAGTAGTATTATTACATGTTATGTGTAATACATCTAGTTTACTTTTATTTAATTAGTTCAAGACTTACACGTTAATGTTAATTTGGTATTTACACTGTACATGTGCATTCTCAATATCATACATTTACTATTTTAGAGCAGT
Source organism: Echinarachnius parma (assembly GCA_037951105.1). NCBI lineage: Eukaryota > Metazoa > Echinodermata > Echinoidea > Clypeasteroida > Echinarachniidae > Echinarachnius > Echinarachnius parma. The sequence goes on from JBAMJV010009596.1 coordinate 16,840, forward strand.
TTCACCAAGGTATATATTTGTAACACAACTTTTAATAAAACTTCTAAGGGCAAGTCCAAGGTATTTGTTCCCAAGGGGGTGAATTTTCATATTCACTAAGGCTGAGTCGGTTCGGTCGATCACACCGGTTACCGACCGTTTCAATCGGGACCCGGTTTCGTTATATCGGTAACGGTGCCCCGAAAAAAATAAAATAAAAATAAAATGTTAAAAAATAAATTAAGATTATCACTTAATGTAGCGGAATTCAAGTAAAAACGGGGCAATTGATATCATTTACTTTAAAGAGTGGTTATTTTCGAGAAATTCCTGGTTCGTTACTTCGTTTGACAGTCAGAAATTGAACAGGAAGCGCAAAATTGCTAGTCATTTGAACGATACTGTTGGCGGATGTGCACACAAAGTTAGTCCGATACTCCAGAAAAAAAGACCCGTAACCTGCACGCAAAGTATACGAGCGATATGCATGAAACAGCGGCTCGAAAACTTGCTGCTAGCTAGCTACAACCTTCGGTTTCAGTTAACCTCACTATTAGTCACGAATGTTCCTTGGAAATTTATAGATAATTCAGCACAGTTTTTTCATTGTTTTGGGGGTGATTTTGTATTCTGTTTAGCTTTCAAATGCCATGGGATCATGTAAGTAGACAGAGGTAAGTAAGCAGAGGGCAGTGGCTCACATGTCACAAGCGATCGTACATGTGATGTTTCCCCCCGACTGGCGGGCTAAGTTTCTGTGAAACGTGTGGCGTAATGCTGAATCAACTGAGTTAATTCTGGATAGTCTGTAACTATTTTCCTGTAAAGATTGATATGTAAATTCATGAAAGCCTCAGTATTTGTTATGTTATTTGCATATAAAAAGTTTGCATATAAAAAGAGCATTATAAGCCCCAAACAGTGCATTTTTGCCGATGCTTGCACGATTGCGTGATTTTACCCGTCCGAGTTTCGACGGTAACAATTTATCGGGATACCGGTTCCCGACCGGTAAAAGTTTATCGGGACCCGGTTCCGAATATATCCGACATGACTCAGGCTTAATATTCACCCAATTGAGTGAAACTTCATGTCATTTTAAAGCTAAGATATTGAATTTTAATAATTTGAAGAAAAAAAATTTAAAACTTGTCTCCAATAAGTACTAATAATCAAATATATTTGCATAATTTGTAAATCGTCGTAACGCGTGGGACATCTGAATTAAAGACAAATTAAATCATATTTAAAATGCTTCTAATGATTCTTTACTTATTATTGGCTTGACCTGATGTCATTACCAGAAGGAAGTTGGATTATAATTTTTAGCTTGTTATCTCATTCAATATGCATATTAGATGCGTTCCGAAATTAGCATGTCCCACGTGTTACCATCTTATTGTTTTGATTACTCGTTAATCAAAAGGTTTATTTTTTTTGAAACTCTACAAAGTTCTAATTTACCTTGGGGGACATCCATAACATAGCAACAAAAAGTTATCACATTTACCTAATTAGCATAAATCAATAATTAGATTTTGTAACGCGCGGGACATTTTGTAACGCGCGGGACAATCTATACAGTAAAGCAATGGGTTTTTGAAAATCTTGTTTTGACCTATTGGCTTATTCACGATCATTCCGTAACACGCGAGGATATTTGCCTACCACTTAACAAGTATTTTCTCTGAAGTCTTGCGCAACTTTTGAGACCAAATTCATGACAAACATTTGTACCCTTACAAAGGCACATGACTTTTTCGAAGTGGAAGTCAATCTGGAAATTGCCTAATTTTGTGATTTATGTACAATTCCTATGGAAAAAGTGTTTTTTCATAGGATTGATAAAAACTCAATAATTTCTCATTTAATCACTGCAAATAATTAATTTTAGGATAAAAATTGTTTGACAGTGGTGAATAATTGATTTTTTTTTTTTAAGATGTAAAAATGGAAGTTGAAAAACAAAGAAATACATAAGAATTTCCCAAAACAAAGAAATACATTCGCTTTTGCAACTTTTGTTTTTAAATGTTGTTAGGAAATGTCATAAAGAACATTTATGCATAAGATGAACATTTTCCAAGCACAAATTCTTGATATATCTATAATAAGGGCAAATTGGGGGTGGGCCTATGTAAAACGCATGGTAGAAAAATGTCCCGCGTGTTACATGTCCCGCGCGTTACAATACAATCTTTTTTTTATTGACCCTGTGTGAAACTCTAAAGTTTTGAGATGATGAAATTTCATATTCTGGTAGAGCACAAGATGCACATTAAGACCATACCAAGCATGTTTTGATATTGTATGTAAATTCAGAGGAATTCACATTCAAAGTCAAAGTTAAAAAATACCAACTTTCTCTGGTCCCGCGCGTTACGCTAGCAAAAAGTCGCATAAATTATTAATGCATGGGGGATTTCATTTTTTTTTTTTTGGCCGTTTGATAGAATTTGCTCTAAAGCATCTAAAATGTAAAACAAATTGGTGTTTCAATATTTCTTATAAGAGTAAGCTCTCTTTAATTTTCGCTCTGAGTCCCACGCGTTACAGCTACAAAATAGCTTGGACTTGCCCCTAATCATTACATATGTTTAAATGTTTTTGTGTTTATTCGTATTTGGCAACTAAAATCTGATTTTGTCTTTACATTGCTTGTGTGAATAGCTAAATGTTTCTCATTTTTTATTTGACACTGTAAAGGTGTTTGGAAACAACTCAAATCTCATAAATAGTCATACTGTACATGTACATATGACTGTGTGTTGTCAGTGGTAGATAGATAGATAGATAGATATATCGGTATTTATTGAACAAAATTAACAAGACTGTAGTCCGAAGACTAAAATGCCTTGCGTACATGAACATATGAACATACATGAATAAATAAATTACAACACAATAAAAATATAATTTAAAGGTATGGTGTCAAGAAAATCAGCTGAAAATGGCATTTTAGCCCTTCAGAAAGCCACTTACATGTCGATTTCGAATAAAACAACTGTTTTGCACTTGGAAAATTATTTATAAATGATATGAGGACCTGAACATTTACTTTGAAAGTGCCCCCCAAAAAATTGAGTTCGGGCGAAGAAAAATGACGTCATAGTTGTGACGTCATCTGCAGGCAATCACTGATATCCCCGATACTCTAATTGTCATAGACGTACACGCTGAGCGCATCTATTCACATTGACAGAGAGATATTATTTCGATTTTTTTCAATATCTACATACATTTGTTTGAGTTTATAATTATGGAGGATCCACACCCAGATTCATCTGATTCTAACAGTGAGCGTGAATTAGACGAAAGATGTGGATCAGAGTCAGAATCGAGTTTTGAATTGACAGTTCCTGAAGATAAAATTCCAAATTGTGCGTCGGCAGCCAAAATGGAATGGAAGTGATAGAGGGGTGATAGAGGTGCATAGCGCAACCGAACAGATTTGTTGAGCGTGGCTGAGCAAATTCATGACAATTTCCCCATAATTGCAGACACCATTATTATAATTCTTATTTCATTATTTGTCTCCACAAATACAACAAATATAATTGCCAAATAAAGGCGCATATTCACTCTAAAATCGCTTCGAGGAAGTCTCCGATATGATTATAGTAATCGTATACCCAGCCCCCTCGCAGACAGGTCTTCCATCCGGCCATCAGCACGCACGAGCGCTGCGGCTAGCCCAGGCCTAGCCTAACCATAATAAGTGGCGGCTTCATCCGATCACGTCTCAAAACATGGTGTACAAAAATGCGGTGTTTCGCACTCAAATTCATCTTTTTATGCGGCAATAAAATGACAAGCATCATTGCTTTGATGGATCTATTTAACAATATTTACGGAAATATATTTACAGAACATTCAGAATTACCTCAGTTTTGAGCAAAATATTACTTTTCCCCGAAATAAACAAATCCAAAACTCAAGTCGTTGGCGAGCGTGCGGGAGGTTGAACATAGTCAATCAATTTCTGGGCATCGATATCATACACGTAGTCTACGCCGTTTGCAAATTAACAACAAAACTACAAAAGAGCGCTAAGTTCAGTTCATTTATTGTTTTTTTCTCTGTCGGCATTAGAATGCCGACATCTATAATGCCGACAGAGAAAAAAAACAATAAACATTGTCAAAGAGGCCACGAAAGTGATAGATTTGTCCATCTAAGGTAATCGTTCTTGTATTTGTTTGAAAAGCCATGCAAACATGTAAGTAAATTAAGAAATAGTCTAGAATAGGTGCGATCGTAATAATCTTGCATTTTCGTTACTTTTCAGAACTTGTAATACATAGGTAGTTGGCGCGGCAGCTAGCACGCGAGAGCATAACCTGTCTTGCCGCGCGGCCCCCCGAAACTCTGGCAGACCTGCACACACTCGCTATAGGTCCTTCCCAGTCGGCCCTCGTTAATTTAACCTTTGAGTTCTAAATCCGCCTCATACGTGGATCCTTATGGAAAACGGTGCAGGCTTATACTTTCCTTAGATGTGTTGCTGCATCTTGCTAAAATTCATTCCTGAGGCAATTTCAGTTAATCCTCAATTTTCAAGCAAATACGAGTTTGTATTACTAGCAAGTCAAAGTGTTTGCATTGAACCACGTTGTAAACAATTCTCGCTCTTCCGTGTTATTGCCTGCAGGTGACGTCATGACTCATGAGCTCATCGCCTTGCTAAAATTACTTTTTTAGGAGTATGGAACGCCGACGCGAAAAAGAGCCACAAATGTGCATGAAATTTTCCTTTTTTGCCCAACTTAAGGATTAAAAAAAAAAAAGAATGTGGTATATCAATAAAGGCACATATTCAAAGCTATAAAGCTGAATCAAAGCCGGGATTGCGCCCCTCCTTTAACATCAAAATACAACAAAATGATACATATTTATGAATGCATTTGGCAAGAAAGGCACTAACATTAAAAATGTGATTATTATAATATGCATATTCTCATTTAATTTTAATTTTAACCCTAATAAGGCCGGGGGGGGGGCCATAATGGCCCCCCCCCTCCGCAATTTTTTGTATTGCTCCAAAACGCTGTAAGATGACGCGCCGCTGCTTGGTGACTTTTTTCTTTCGGGTCTTGCGCACATTTTAAAACAAAAATTTCGAAAATCGGACCTACCGTTATAAAGTCACGTGACCTTTTGTCAATGGATGTCAGCCCGAAAATCGCTCAATTTCGTGATTTGTGTACAAAACATATGGAAATATCAATTTTCGTAAAATGAGGTATATCATTGGTTATTTGGTGTTGTTTTCATTTTATATGTTGGTTTTGGGGTTCAAAATAGATAAATTATAGTTAGAAATAAAATAAACAACAAAAACAATAAAATACATAAGTTTAAAAAAACAAAGAAATACATAAGAAATTATCAAAACAATAGAAAACATAAGGAAGAACCTGGCTCTTCCACATTTTTTTGTCGTATTATTATTCCACATACTCTGAAGAATATATGTAGTGAAAACCAGAGTTTAATTATGAAGAATATATGATTTATGGGTAAAAATATGAATTTCATGACTTATTTGCATAAATTACCATAAATATGCAAATTAATGACTTTTTCAAAAAAATTAAAAATTACCATTGTATTCTATACACTTCACTTATCATGCGTGCAAATTTTCACGGCGATCGGCCGCTCCGCGGCCGAGATCTTGGGGGGGGGGGCCATAATGGCCCCCCCCCCCCCCGGCCTGCTGAAGACCTCAAATAGCCCGGCCCTTTTAGGGTTAATATAACAATAACAAAGAACCAATTTACTAATTCGTTACTTACTTTCAAATATATATGTAATACTAACTAAATATTGAATCTAACAAGATGTAAATTAATACAGTACATGTATATCTTTTGAAAAATTACAATAATAAGCATCCCAAAAATGCAAATAAGAGCATGGAAATTATTTAATTAAAGCTAGGATATCAAATCCCACTATTTTATATCATATTCCTAACATAAATTAAGTTTATCATACTCAATAACGAGTAGATCTAACAATCAAATGTAATATCAAAAGGGAAGCAATACAGATATGTATGAGATAATATAAAGATATTAGTGTCAAAAAGCAATCCACTCGATCTACATTAGTACATATAATACATTATTTAATAATATCCATAAAGGCATTATCATTTACACTTAAAGGGATAGTTGAGTATTGGTAATTTCCAAAGTGCCCCCCCAAAATTAATTGTAACGGATTTGGTTGAGTTCAATTCCATATGAAAGATTATCGAAAAAAACATGGGAAATACTAATAATTTCCATTAAAATGCTCTCATTGTTGTGAAATTTGCTTTCAAAATATCATATAAAAGTGGTTGACGCCCGGGTATCACTTTTTAGAGAACGCTAGCGCGAGTCGCTAGCGATCTAGGTCCTCCTGATAGAGAACTGAAACTAAATATTTTTGTGCACGCTAATTGTGCTTAAAACTATACATATGATACGGTACTTACCAGCAATTCACTCTCCAATATGTGATCCAACTATCTGGTGTATTAAGATTATGATTTTTCCCTCCATTCCGCAAAAAAGCAGTGATATATGCGCCTCATGGACTTGTCTCCGTGTGTTAGCGCGACTCAGAAACGAAAGGCGAACAAACGGGGCTTGCAATACATGTACATACTACACGTACTATTACCGCGCACTGCACTACAGTCCCGTATTAGGACCTAGAACGCTAGTTCTTCGCGCTGGCGTTCTCTAGAGTTAATTTGACACTTCGAGTTGTAACGGCTCTTTTTGAATGATAACAGGGGTTTTATTTTGTGGTTTGTAATTGTGTATACTTTTCGAGCATGGTGAAGTAATAACTATTAGTTTGTACCGTAATCGTGCAGGTTTTGGTTACTAAAGTTAAGTTTGACCAATACTCAACTATCCCTTTAAGTGTGTTCAGAAAAGAACAAATCAAAAGCTCAAGATGAATATTTAATGAGTTTTGTGCAATGAGTCTACAATTGTTGCTATATATTGAATAATACACAAATAACTTGCTTACAAACATGTTTTATTTCATCTATAGAAACTTGCCAGATCTGGAAAAGGTGCGATGTGAAATTTGTGGAGAAAAGATTGAACTGAGAGACGTAAGTTATATAATAATAATAATTATTATAATAATAATTATACATTTATATCGCGCGCACATCTGTCCTTTCGGACACTCGTGGCGCACATTTCAACATTACAAAATGATAACAAAAAACATAGTCATAAAATAGTAATCTTAAGCATAAAAAGTAATCACATATATAACTCCGGGCATATTTAAACCAATTTCATCAGGTAGGTTTTCAGACATGATTTAAAGGTATTGATTGTTTGAGATTGACGGAGATCTTGGGGAAGCTGATTCCATAGATGTGGTGCAGCAACCTGCAACGATCTGTCCCCCCACGACCTCCTAGATCTTCCTTCCAAGAGCTGGACTGTAGAGGTGGATCGAAGTCTTGTTCGGCCTGGCACGCACACTTGAAGAAGTTTGATTTTTCTATGCATTTCTTGTTCCATCTCAATTTAAGACATGGAAATAGTTGACAATTGGTTCATCACATTTATGAAGATCAAAGAGCATAGAAATTACTATGTATTTGTATAATAATATACATAATCCTATTATAAATGATGCTCTTATGATTATGTATGTTATTGTTAACAATAAATGTACACACAGATATAAATATGTGGGGCTGTAATGGTAGAAGTGCAGTGAATACAATGTTTCAATGAGGCCCGAAGTAAATTCACAACATAATGCGGCTATTGGAAGCAAGCCGAACATACAAGAATCCAAATCAAATTGTATTTACAGTGATTCACATGCAATTTATTTCGGGAAGAAATTATAGTCAGTCATATATTTTGGGTTTATCTGATTGCGTTGATAGGTTGGGGCTCAATTCATGAATATCTTTTACCTTTATAATTTTGATACTTTTTCAAAAATTACTCTGAGGGGGGTGGGGGGGGGGGGGGGTAGTTAAGGGGTGTGCCCTCATTTATTTTGGGGGAGGCACACTGTTTTTTAAAATAAATTTCCCTAATGTTTTTCATATTTTTGTCAAATTATTAGCAAAGGGTTTATTTCCTTGTGCCTAAAATGTTTCATCCTTATATACAAACATGCAAATTACATAAAAAATTCATGCTTCATTGTGTTGGACTTCCACTGTATTTATCCTCTGTTGCTTTTTCCTTGGTCCAAAGGTGAAGCCAGACCAGAATGCCCAGAGACGTCTGCAGAAGTACAAGAACACTCGCTGCAAGAACTGTCCATGGAAGGGCTCCTACACGGAGTACATTTCTGTAAGTAAAAGAATATTAATGCATCTATTAAAATTGGAATCGATTATGAGATTTACTACTACATGTATATGAAGTCTACCACTTCTACAACTGCTACTACTAGTGGTTCTGGTGGTGCTGCTTCTGCTTATGATGATTAGAGGAGAACAATAATAATGATAATGACATGAATGAAGATGCTGATATCAGAGAATGATGATAATAATACCCATTTTCTGAACAAAGTCATCTGAAATGGCACGCATTCCAAGGAATACATTCTTGCCATCAGGTACCCATTTACACCTGGGTTGAGAGCAGCAAATTAAGTGCCTTGTTGAAGGAGACATGTGCTTCTCCATGTAGTTGGGAGTTGAACCCATGACCCTAGTATTGAAAGAAAAAGGCCCAGGCTAATATACATGTATATGTATACCTTGAAACTCCTACATTTTGTACACATATTTTGCTCCACATCAAGTGAATTAGTCATGAGCAAAATATTGTTTTCTCTTACTAAGCCTTTTTACATTTTGAATTGAACATTGATTAACCCGTTCCCTACGAGTTTATGAAATCCCCATAGTCTTTGTACACAATCCACTCGTTTCCTGTGATCGAGGGGTTAATATTGTTAGGCTCAGTATGAACAAAAAGTATTTTACTCATATGAATTTTGATAGTGGTTTAGAAAGGCAGAGTTCAAGATTCCAAATCAAAATTAATAGTACTGGAAATGTTTTATTGTATTTGTCTCCACCCCAAACCCCCTTAAACCCAACCACAGAACCATGAGCGTGTTTGCGGTGACATCATACGCATCCAGTGCAAGGTGCTCGGCTGTGAGAAATGGCTGCCCAAAGACAAGGCCCTAGAACTGCATCGCTCCGATGACAGGTGTCCCATGATTCTACTCATGAAGGCCGGACTCAGCCATGCAGAGATTGTTCACCTTAGCATAAGGGTTAGTAAATGTGCTTCTGATTATTTCTGTCCTTGTTACTCCTAGAATCTTCCTGAGGCATGTCTCTGAAATGTCAGGAGTCTTCTCTCATCTTCCTTTTTTAGGGTCCAGGTTTCAGCTCTGTATAAAACTAGAGTAATATTGACAGAACAAGCACCTTGTATAGTTCTGTTTTTGTTCTTTTTATGATTTTTGTTGATCGCCAGATCTTCTTCTTTCGTTTGAGGCAGCATTAGCATCAAAGCAACATCACGCAAATTGTGCAACTAGAAAATTGTGTCAGGGTCCAAGTTTAAGTTGGGATTTAGGTTTGGTGGGCGGAGGATGGGGCACTCATAGATGATGTGGGCAGCAGTTTGCTCAGGTGAGCCACATCTGCAGGCCGGAGAGGGTCTAAGCCCCCAGCGTTGCATGTTGGCGTTGAACCGGCCTTCCATGCCCTGAGGGTGTTGTAAGTCCCATCTTGCAGAGCTACTGCATGGCGGATGAAGGATCTGCGGGAACGCAGACGGTCTAGTTGAGCGTTCTTGGTGATGTGGTGGAGGAGGTGATTGGGGTTTTGAAGGGCCTTTTTCACTAGTTGCTGTGCGGTTCTGAGTCGTCGAGGGTGGCTGGACTGTCCATCGCTGGTCTTCAGGACAAAGCTGCGGTTAGACAGGATGTTGGAGATGAAGCCTACGAGGCTTCAGGGTCAGTCCCTGGTGCCACACGGTGTCGTAGGCTGCAGTCAGGTCGACTAAGATGGCACCAGCATTGAGTCCACTCTCGAAACTGGTCTCAATGTCGTTGGTCAGCTTGACTATTTGTTGGAAAGTGCTTCGGCCGCATGTCACTGATGTGTATGTTGAATAGCATGGGTGCCATGATTGAGCCTTGGGGGAGACCGTTTCTGAGTCTTTAGACAGGATGTTGGAGATGAAGCCTACGAGGTGACCGTCTGGGACCATCTGGAGTAGCTTCAGGGTCAGTCCCTGGTGCCACACGGTGTCGTAGGCTGCACTCAGGTCGACTAAGATGGCACCAGCCTTGAGTCCACTCTCGAAACTGGTCTCAATGTCGTTGGTCAGCTTGACTATTTGTTGGAAAGTGCTTCGGCCACGGCGGAAACCTGCTTGCTCGTCAGGGAGTTGAGGGTCGACGATTGGTTCTAGCCGGGCCATGAGAAGCCTTTCTAGGAGCTTGAAGGGGACGCAGAGAAGGGAGATGGGTCTGTAGGTTGGAGTTGTCTAAGGACTTGTTTGGTTTCGGCAGGGCGATAATAATTGCCTTGCGCCATATCTTGGGAATGGACTGGTGGGTGAGGCATGATGAGTAGAATGAGCGTAGCCAGGCCAGGCATTTTTTACCGCAGTGTAGTAGGAACTCTGGGGGGGGGGTAGGGTAATCAGGCCCTTGAGCCTTACCTGTGCCCATAGCCTCCCTATATGTGGAGGGCCAAATTCGAAAAAGTGGCTTCCTTAAGGACGTAGGTTGCCAGATCTCCACAACAAGTTTAAACCATTTTTATTTGCAAGTATTTTTAAGAAGACAAATTAATTCAGAGGTCTACCTCAAAAAATTTGTTGCGAACACGTCCAAATCCAAGATGGCGTCCGAGGAAGTAGCCGTTTTGACTTGCTATAGATAACTGGCGAGATTTCCCAAACGACACCTAAAATCACCATGATTTTGCAACTATAAAGACAACAAATTTCCTATAAGCTGATACCAAATTTCATGGGTTTCAGGATATGTAACACGGTAATTTTTAGTCCCAAACTCAAATTTTAGGCATTTTTTCCCAAAAATATGAAATTATTGATTTACGTAATTCGCCATAAATCAATAATTGCATTGGGAGTTGAACTAATACTTTTCAGAAAACTGCCCAGTTATATCAGCAATACTCTGTGAAAATTCCAAGTGTGTACCGTGTCTGAACAAAAAGTTATAATAACTGGAAGTCAGCATTTGATATCGACAAAATACAGCAATTTTGTACGATTTCGAACACTATACAGGGTGCCCCAATAAAAGCAATTCTTGTTTACGGACTTTATTCAAGAAATGCTCCTAAATAATGACATATTGTTTATACCTGTTTTCAACAAAACCTTCAGTTTTCTTCTTTTATGTCAGGAATATGCCGCCATCGGTTTACAATACACGAAAATAGTGTATCGGTAATTTCACTGCAATAATATATCCATTATGCAAAGTGCACTATTTAGTGCAATATTCGAATGAGAGGCGCGCGTCCTTTATAGTTGGACCGACCATATCTGGATAATTATGTTTTTAAAATGATTATTATTCGGAACACCACAGTTAGCTAGACTTTTTCAGGGTTCGAAGAAAACTTTGAATAGGCCATATGTTTATCGTACAGATACTTTTTGTACCACCTTGTACATGTATTTGTAACCATAGTAACAACAATAGAAATACAATAAATCATATATCTGGCTACTACAAGCCGCATTATGCACACTAATTTTCGTGTGAACATGAAGGAAAACAAATCACATGTAAAATGACACCGTTTACCTGCTAATTTTAAGTTTTAAAAATAAATATTTGGTGATTTGGTATATTTCCGTCCATAATCGGCTGTTGTTACCATGGTTACACGAGTACAGTGTATACGTGCACAAAAAATAAACATTCGGCTTGCTGAGGCTTTTCGGTGGTGTACATATTGGTTTAGCAATTAAGTTTGTTTTGTGTTAATACTAAGTCAGCCAATTTGTATAGACCTTTATGGTCTCCAGGTATACATATGTACTAAGATATGATTGGCATGAAGGGTGCGTGCCTTGCGATCAAGATGGTGTTCGAATCTAGATACGCTCTGCACATATTATGTCCCGCATATTGTGTACTTCTGTAAGACACTTACTCAAGATAATGAACATGATCTTGACAATGTTTTAAACACATCATGGGCACCCAGTATGATTGGAATTCGCAATATGCATAGCAGGCGCGTCAGTATGCAGATGACTGGAATGCTCCATGTGGAGTGGAATTAAGTTCATGTTTAGCGCTTGATTTATGATAAATGCATTTAAACAAAATACAAGACAGACACTACATCTACGCGGATTACTTAATGATGGTGGAATATTCATCATATTACAGGAAATGGTGGTTTTGTTGATTTTTCATAACTGGAATTGAAGGTGTCCAGAGATTGACGCAATCATTTGGTACACAAATCCTATAATCAAGATTACACATTTTTGAGACACCCTGTACAGCATGAGAAATCATGCAAAACTACCCGTTTTGTCGATATCAAATGCTGACTTCCAAGTACTATAACTTTTTGTTCAGATATGGTACACACTTGGAATTTCACAGAGTATTGTTGATATAATTGGACAGTTTTTTGAAAAGTACTAATTCAACTTCTAATACAATTATTGATTTATGCGTAATTATGTAAATCAATAATTTCATATTGTTTTGGAAAAATGCCTAAAATTTGAGTTTGGGGCTAAAAATGACCGTGTTACATATCCTGAAACCCATGGTATTTGGTATCAGATTATAGGAAATTATATTGTTTTTAACATGGTTGCAAAATAATGCTGATTTGAGGTGTCGTTTGGTAAATTTTGCCAATTATCTATAGCAAGACAAAACGACTGCTTTTTTGGACGCCATCTTGGATTGGAGGTGTTCGCAACAAATTTTTTGAGGTAGACCTCTGAATTATTTTGTCTCATTAAAAATACTTGAAATTAAAATCGGTTTAAACTTGTTGTGGAGATCTGGCAACCTAAAGTCACTTTTTTCGACTTTGGCCCTCCGCCTACTAATGCGGTGCTTTACATCTTCAGTGGTAGATCCAATTTGGCTCATTATTCCATTTAAGTATGTGAAATTTTCTACTTGCAATAGTTGTCTTCCGTCTATGGTGATGTTCAGTTGTTTGGTCACTTCGTAGATGATCTGCATTTCTGTCTTTTCTATGTTTATCTTTAGGCCAAATTTCAAGCTGTTTTTATTGACTTTGTCACCTAGAGTTTGGAGGTCCTTTTCACTTTCGACATTCATTGCAATATCATCGGCAATTGTTCTTTTTACCAAAACCGTTGGGCAACGGTTTTGAGATGATGATTTTCAATGATAATTATCTTCATACTAAAGGGACATTTGAACAAATCTAAACCTATTTTATTCTTCTCTTACCATAAGCTAAACAACACGGCAGAAGAGAAACGAGGAAGCTCCAAGTAATTTTCGTGGAGTTGAGACACTTTACTTGGATCACTTTAACCTAAAAAAGGCAACATGCCAGTCGAATTGCTTCTGTGATGTGGACAATCAATTTTCACCATTCATCATGTAATTTATAAATATTATTATTATTATTTATTTAAACCAAATTATTCTCATTTTCTATCGCCTGTAATCTCTCCTGTTCATATGCATGACACCATGTGCACATGTAGCTATGTTTAAAATACAGTGTACAGTTTATGAAAGGGTGCCTGTAAAATCAGGAGCTAAAATGAATCACTTACATGCAGCTCAGACAGGGTGAATAAATAATGTTGGCCTACATCTATGAGTGTGATTGAGCAATATTAGGTCATGGACATGTGGGAAAAGGTTAGTATCGATCAGAAAAAAATTAAATGTTACTTGAAATATATAAGCAGGATTTGTTTTAAAAATTACATTTTCTATGCTTTCCTTTTAAAGGGAATGCTCAGACTGGACTCGTCCGCAGTGAGAAGGGGTACCTATTTTCCTGATGATCCTTCCACTTCATTATTCTTATATTCTCTCTCTCTTCTATTCTTCTTGTTTTTTTTTATATTTTATTTGTTTGTTAGTTATTCAACCTACTTTGTACTTATTATTGTAATGATTTATGTAAATTGTACTTGTGTATATTGTATTTGCATGTTTTTATGAAAGTGGTTAATAAAATTCATTTCAATTCAATTTAATTCAAAGCATCTCATTCTTGTTTTGAAATATGTAAGCAGGTTTTTTTTTACACATTTAATGTTCTATCCTTTCCTTTTAACAGGAAAGCTGGGACTGGACTGTTGGACAGGTCCTCTGCAGTGAGAAGGAGTCTGTGCGGAATTGCATCGAGCGTCTCGTTCTGGTTTTCAGCTTTCTGGATCCAACAATCCCAATCGCCCTCGAGAATGACGAGTATGGAGCAACAGCGCAGAGTGATATCTGCGACACACAGGGAGAAGAATTTGATCAGGGCCAGAATTCAAAGTCTAAAAAAAATGCTAGTCAGAGTGAAAATGATGTTGGCCATTCGGCTATTTCACCGCCCGTGAATAGCAGTGCACAAGTGTTGCCCTCTGATGATAGTCTTCCTGAGTTAGTCTCGTTGGGGCAGAGTGTGCTGCCTAATTGTCTTGAGAAGGAAAAGTTGTTTTCTGTTCTAGAAAAAGAAATGAAGCAAGTAACCCAACGAATGTCAAAGATAGAAAAGGATATGTCAAATACCATGAGGGATATTGAGCAAAATTATAGAAAAAGGCTAGATGATCTAAAGAATATGCCCCATGCCATTGCAGCGCTAAATGAAAAAATGTTTGTAACAGAAGGAGTAATGGCAACGTTCAACAATGAAGTCATCACCGTGAATAAAAGGATGGACAACTTTCAGGTCCCGAACATGCTTGCAGACACAGGTATTCTTGAGAAATTGGTCAAGGCGAACCAAGACATCAACCGCTCCATTACATCGCTGGCACAATCTCTGCAGAAGCTTGACAGCAGATTGCTTGATGTAGAAGCATCGCACAGTGGGGTATTTCTGTGGAAGATTTCCAACTACAGTCAAAAGAAGCGAGAGGCACAGACAACAAACATCAAGTCAATCTACTCGCCCCCCTTCTTCACAAGCCAGTATGGCTACAAGCTCTGCGGGAGGGTGTTCCTGATGGGCGATGGAATTGGCAAAGGCACCCACATCTCCATGTTCCTCACCATCATGAAGGGGCCATATGACGCTGTCCTCCCGTGGCCATTCAAGGAGAAGATCACCTTCCAACTGGTGAACCAAGAGGACCCACTGAACCAGAGCATCACTGTGCCCTTCCGCCCTGATCCTGCAAGTTCTTCATTCAAGAGACCGACATCAGAGAGGAACATGGGAGCAGGATGTCCGGTTTTGGCCCGGATCAACACAATCAACGATTCAAATCAAGGGTTCATCCGAGATGATACACTGTACTTGAAAATCATTTCAACTACTTCTGACATGCATTAAGAATACAATATGGACCAGAACTTTTGAGACCACCAACAAGCAGTCAAGCATTGGCATGAAATTCTAGGTGTCACTTTATAATAGCTGTATATTTAATTGAAATAAACAATAATTGGCTCAATAATGCTGGCCAGAAGTTTGGTGCTGAGTTTCCAGAGGTTGATATTGATTGCACAGACTGTTTTGAGAGGTAGTTTTCATTGTGATGAGAGCAATGTGTCCAACGAGCTTGATTTCAAAAACACAGTTACACAATATAGTTGCAGTGCTTAGAGAGATGCATCTGTGTGCAAGATAAATAAATGCTTCTGTATCTATTGTTGGCTTGAATGACATCTCCAAAAGAAGGCTCTTAAACTTGTAGGAGTGGAGAATCCCAGGCTAGCACTCTGGAGATTGCCACTTGTAGCAGTGTCTGTGCTGCAAAAAATGCATATAATTTATTCACTGCATATAAAGATTGGCATGACATTCCACTTGGCAAAACTTGGCCATCTACATTCCAATGCTCCGATAGCCCGCACTGAACTCGCTTAAATGCATTGCTGTTGCAACGCCAATACTATCGGATGAATTCTCATCAGTAGCACAACTTTAGTCGGGGCTAAAATGAAGATCCAATGCAGCCTTTTCACTTCACTTTGAATGTTTCATAGAAGTGGCCAAATCCCCCCACCACTCAAGTACTTCTCTCCCTGGAGAGAATGTGCAACTATGACTACACAGTTACCATTGTGGATGATGGAATAATTCCGAGCGATTCGCTTGCTGCACCCGCGGTAGTCTACACAATTCAGACCGCATACACGCATGCTTTAGAATGGTGATGCGGTTTCCAATTATATATTTTTTTCTGCAAACATATTTTTGTGAACTTGTTGATGGAATGGAATACTAAAGATGTTACCTTTCTATTATACAAATATTAGTTTTGGGTGGTGGTACCCTTTAATGCATGGTCATTTTAATCCACTGGCTGAATTTAAAGGGAGCTAGTAACTTTGTTTACGTGTGCAAAAAAGTGAACAATGGTTGATACAGTACATGACTGATATGTGATATGTCTACCAAGTAATGTGACAAAATTCCACATAAAATAGATGCTTTATAGCTAAGTAATGAGCAAAAAACATAATGATGTACACCAACTCATTGCACTGATTTTGTACATGGTTATGAGTATCCAGTGGATAGTTGAATATCTGAACACTTCAAACGTAAATATCTTTTTAACAAAAGGGAAATTTGAAAGAAAAAAAAACCTGTCCCATGCTTCTATTGATAATACGATCACAACAAGGTATGAGCGAGTATGTTTTGAGGATTTTGACAATGTTACTAGATCCCTTTAACACATGGTTGGCAAAACCATATTTTATCTTTGGGTAAAATAAAGTCCAAATTTGATTTAGACCAGTGTTGTGAATTTGGGCTGTTGCATACAGCACCCCACTGAGATGCTATATAACGACATAGCTATGGTAGCTCTCCCCTCTCAGCCATACCTAATTAGCTCTTGGTCCCACCTGTTACTTTTTGGATGTTTCAAGATTTATTTAGACGATTACGATGGCTTCAATGGTGTTGCTGATTACTTGGTGAAGCTTCCTGTAACACCATGCCATCAGGATTTTTTTATGAGAAGGATATTTACAATAATGAGTACATTGCACAGCATGGCCTTATATTAGTGTCTTGATTACTACAGCCATCAGAAAACAAAATACAAAGCAAAACTGACCAGGGATGGTTCAGTGGTTGTAGGATATTACATTTATATTATCCAGTAGACGTAATACAAATCTGATGAGGCCTTCTTTTGTATGACTAAGGGTGGTATTCTACCATTTTTCCTAAATCTCTTCATAATTTTTTGCCTACATGTAAGTCAGGAAGTTCGGAAGAGCGAAATAAGGGCAAGATTGGTAGTCCAAAATGTTTGCTTGGGAATATCTTAATCCAAATTAGTAAGCTTTTGGCCATGCCCACAAGGCAGCTCTGAACCAATGACTGATACTGTTTCATTTACAAGCGCCCAATCAGAAAGGAGAGGGAAGCCATAGCAACTCTCTTTATACACATTTTGCGTGAAAGCTGTACAAATGCACTTGCTGTATTGTATTCAGTGTGCGCCAAGTGACTTAGGAAGAATATTGGAATACCACTTTAAGACAAAATCATGATTTAGGAAGACATTTTGACTGAGGACAAAATTAGAATGCCACCCTACATCCTTTTGTAGGAGCATAGTTGATCAAATTCTGTTTTAGTGCTAAAAAATACAGCATATGACATTGAAAGAATGTTCACCATGAAGAATTGTCTTTTGTTATATAGAACAAATATCTTGAAGTTGATCTAGAGTTAGGCCGTAGGCGTGTTGATCATTTCCTCATGAGACATTCCATGTGACTTTATTTGCAACTATTGATATAATGTTATTAATGAATTTATTTGAAGAAAAGAAGTGAATGTTAATATTTTTATTTGGGGGATTTCGATTACTTTGATATGACTACTCAAACTCTTGATTGCATAGTAAAATGTGTTTTATTTATTCTTTTTCATAATATTATCGTAGCTTTCATTTGAATGTGCCATGTGATTGAATCAGAATATATATGTGCATATGAAATGTGTAACTTTTTAACTTATATGTACACCTTGATGTGTATCGTTTATTAATGTGAGTTATAGTGTGACATCACAGTATGAAGATATCAATAACATGTTTACGTTGTATGGTTTGAGTTGAGTAAATACAGTTTGGAATTAATGTTTGGAAACATTTGTAACTATTACTCAAGATCTTTCAACATGTTTTGTTACTCTTAAGTAATGTTTTATTAACAGAATACCTGGCATTTTTTAACCACCATCACTTTTTAAATGATTCTGTTTATTACAATTTAGTGGTGCAGAAATATTTTGTAGAAAAGATGTAATTATACTTGAAATTTGTCTGTCTGCTAGATTTCCAAATGGTTCCTTTTAAACTGTATATGAATAGCAATACTTTCATTTTTACAAAGAGGAAATAATTCATTAGCAATATGAATGTGTATGAATACGAAGGGTTTCTTTGAAAAAATAGAGTGCTATGCACTTGGCATACTATTCAGGGTTTTGGAAATGTGTTTGATATACTGTACGTTTATTGTACTAGGTTAACCCCTATCGCGCAGTACTGGAAACTTTTCCTAACATAGCCCTTTTTGGCAAGTTAAATAAATACTCTATTAAATAATGTAGGTGGTCCAAACCTAGTTTCGTTATTCATAAGGACCGCTATTCATAATGTGTTATTCCCTATACTGATAATAGACGAAAGGGGTTGCTATTCATAAAGGCATAATGACCGCTAGTCATTATGTGAGATGAGGGTCGCTATTTATAATTCACATTGAGGGTCACTACTCATAAGAACCACTATTCATAATACAAATTCAGGTATGCTTTTCATAATCTAAGAAGGGTCGCTATTCATGATGTAACAAGAGGGTCGCTATTCATAATGTTAAAAAAAGGTCATTCATAATGTAAGAAGAGGGACGCTATTCATAATGTTGAAACAAACGTCATTATTCAGAATGTAAGAAGAGGGACGCTATTCAAAATGTTGAAAACAGTTCATTATTCATGATGTAACAAGAGGGTCACTATTCATAATTGTAAACAAATAAGGTCATTATTCATAATCTAAGAAGAGGGACGCTATTTATAAAATTATAACATTTACCCCTTACCCCTTACGTTTCAATTATTTTGGCAAATTATTCAGGGGCCGGGGGTCATAATATACCCCTTGCAGTACTAGTTATGGGTGGTTGAACACAAGGAAACGATATTCTAAAATCTATGAATTTTAATTGTCCAGGCAGGCAAGTGGAATTTTGCATGAGTGAACTTTTTGTGGTCCAAAGTTAATTTATGGTGGCCCTGGGCCAGAGGGCTAGCGCTGATTTGTACATGTACAGATATTAATGTAGAAGGTATTGCAAATAAATTGATTATATGGTTGGTTAAAACAGCATGCACTGCTTAACTATGCATGTTGTGATTTAAAGAATAAAATTTAAAAACTATAAGAAAGTGACCAGAAATAAATAAAATAAAATTGGGCTGCCTTATGACCTGATTCGCACTGTAGCATTTCTCCTTTTGTTTCATATTTGTTTGACAACCGGAAGTTACTAGCAAAATACTGTCTGGAAACTAAGTGATGCGGACCAAGTTCAGAATGGACTACCTGTAGCAGGACACTTTTAATTTGCATGAAACGAAATGTCATGTTGGTCAAATAGGAAATGGAAGGAGATAGGCTAAAGTGGGATTAAGCCATTAGGCATTTGACCTGATACCTCAGGATAACTATACCCGTGATCTACCTGTAATGCACACATCTCTTGTTTGTCGATACTTCCCATGAAAACATGAAAGCTCATGCTAGTCAGAAGCTATATTCAAAAGTGACAGAAACCAAATAATAAGATTCAAGTTGGCGGTAAGTGTGAGGGTTCAACTGAAAAGATGCAGCTTTGAACTATTACAAACATTGGGGGAAACTGACAAACTAAATGAAACATGAACAACGAATATCAGGCTTCCCTATAGGAATTGAACTGTTATAGCTTCTGACTAACATTATAATTTTGATGATATATTTGCAATGGAGAAACTGTGTATGTATGTGCTGTATTTTATCCTGAATACATTCTATTCACTATTCTAATATTTCAAAATTGTCCAAAGATTTACACAAAAGTGTTATAAATTAAATATGCATGGTTTGATTAATATATTTGAACTAAATTATAGAGAATTATAACAATCTATAAGGTTGTTTCTTTGTATTTCATGTAGTAACTAAAACAGGTAGAGATTGTATCATAGTATATTTTTAACATCATATAGTTTTATGAAAAAGGAAGTGTGAGGTGAATGGCTGAAAACATGACACAGCAAGCATATTTTAGTCATGCGTTATATGGAATACAATACATTATCAAATTATGTCTTGAGAATTAAGAAATTGTCCACATTGCCAAATAATCAATAACATACTGTTCCTTATATATGTATTTTTTAAAAACTAATAATAATCTGAAATACAATTGAAAGACAGTACTTCTATGAAAGGTTAAAGTTTGAGCTCCCAATACATATATGAAATTTACAATATTTAAATGTTTGTATTGCTAATGCCAATTTATTTACCGGGCAAAGAGGGGTTGGGGGGGGGGGGGGTGGCGGGTGGGGAGGATTCTCAATTTTAACCCTCTGTATTTTTAGGAAGATTTGTTCATGTATATAGAGAAGTGTTATCATGTATAACATGATTCAATTAACTTAATATGTCGTTTTGTATTTTGCTCTTAATCTTGTCTGTGAATAAATTTCCAACTTATTCTCTAAGATTTATTTGTATGGTAATCATAATGTTTGGCGTATAAGTTGATGCTAGTTCTGTTTGTGTATGGTGTGTGTGTGTGTGTGCGTGTGCACGTGTGTGTGTGTTTACTTGTGTGTAGGTGATATACATGTACATGTATGATTTTGTGTGTATGCAATACTTGAAAGTGGTAGGAAAAAAAAGTTCTTTCCGAATTTCACTTTATCGACCATCGTCAAGTGAGTTTGCATGAAAGAAATAATGGTGATTATATTAATGATGATAATAATGCAACTGAAAAATGATTATAACATAAAC